>JAECUM010036098.1:0-88055 GCA_016617855.1 Megalonaias nervosa
ACATACAATTTCTAGTGTAGTTAGATCCACAGGTAGACCTCCAATCTATAGATTAGATTCTACAGCCCCTCAACGTGGTTTGTTCGTGAACAATTACAGGTAATCCCTGAAGACACACAATTACCACCACATACAATTACATAACCAGAACCTCTACGTCGATTACATTCAAGACAGGTCAGCATCACATTATCACGTGTATGACCAAGATCACTAATAATTCTGTCTACGGTAAATTGTCTTGGATTATTATTCGAATATTGCCATAACATATTACAGTTACAGCTTGCACAATTATTATTCTGTTGTGCTTTTAGTTTTATAATAAATTCAGTATCAATATCAAAATCACGTTTATTTTTTTTATCACACTGCTTATAACCAGATAGTTTTTTTCTTATTACGTCATTATTAACAGTCTGATCATTATTTTCTATAAAATTCATAATAACCCTATGTAGCTGAGATATTCGTCTGACTCTAGCAACTGCGAGATAGACTAAATTCGACCATTCGATCCGATCATCTATAATCCAGATATTTGTATCGGAAATAGTTAACCCCTGTGATGAGTGAATGGTTATAGCGTATCCTAACGTCCACGGTGATTTATTCATATTCAGCGCATTCTCAACGACATTAATATCGACTAAAATAATATCATTCAAGACAAGATTCTGTATTCCACCACCAGGAATTTCAACATCAATATTCTGTCGTCGAGTATCTGTTGGGCGATAACATAATGGTACAGGTAGATCTGAAAACGTTTCTTTATGTAACAGAAATAATTTCTCCTGTAGTTCATCACGAACTATCTTTTTACTTGCAACTATTAAATCAGCGGGATTCCATAAACTCAGAAAATCATTCATTGTAGTCTCTGGAATTACTCCTCGCATTATTTCACATTGTATTTTATCTGGCTGTAGTCTGATTAACCTTTTAAACTCCTTCAGCGATTCATCAATAGCTCTATGGTCATCATTTATTTCTTCATAATAATCTACGTTATTCTTCAGCCATTCATGTGGAGACTGTCCAATAAAAGGTGGCGGTTGACCATGATCACCGCACATTATTATAGCAGTATTCTTCGTCAATAGCCATTCAAGAAATGTTTTTAATATTTCTAACGACACCGTGCATACCTCGTCCCATATAATATATTTAGGTATATATTTCTCACCCATTCGTTCAGAGTCCATGTGTCTCCACACCATCTAAAGAAACTATGATATGTACACGATTTTACTCCTCGCTCTTTTATCTCTCTGGCGAGTTTATGTGTCGGTGTCAAAACAATTATATCTGAATTATTATTCATGAATAATTTAATCACACGCGTTGTTTTACCTGAACCACCGCATCCATTAAGATAAACAGTTTTATGTCTAGCCACGGGATCATATACAGATGGTGCTGATGACTTTGATATTTGATTATTATTTTTGTAATATATTTCCTTAATTTCAACGTCGGCGGATTCAGAATAACTAAGTATATTTTCTTGTTTTATTCTCCATGATCCCCATTCACCATTACCAAGTAGCGGTTTTAATAAACCCGTATATTTTTTATTTATATAAAACGAATCCGTTGCGACTCTGACAGCATTACGAGGAAATTTATTTATCATAGACAGTAGATTTATAGAAACATATGCCAACATAGATGATCTTAAATAAGTAAATTGTGGTGAGTCACCATCAAGATAACTCACAATTGTACCTAGTTTGGTTCCGTCTGACAAATAAGCATTACTCCGATTTATAAATGTATTTTTTTCTGTTGTATCAGCTATTATAAAATCTAGTTCAGCATCGTCCATAATCAATCTTGTACAGTGTCTTTTATGATCATAGGCTCCTCTTTGAGTAAATTTACCAATTATCTTTCTACCAAGATCTTTTGCAAGTTTTTCATCGTGCTCGTCTCTGCATTTACGTATATTATTAGTAATTTTAATAATGTCATCTTCATTAAAATTAGGTAATTCTTTCCTGGCATCATCAATATTAAATCTATTTGGTTCTGGTAACCAAACTTGCTTCTGTGGACTATACGATATAATCGCCTCGCTCACCTTCAATAATGTTAAAATTCCAACATCAAGCATATATCGCAATAGTACTATTGGAACCCAACATTTTTCTGAAAAATGTCTTCCAAACCAAGCATAAGTATTCGGATGGAGATTTTCTGCAAATTCAAACGATTCTACATGAGCAAATCCGGTTAAGTCAAAATCTGGTAAATGTCCGTTTATTGCAACCCTGGTCATCTCGTGTGATGGATGTCCGAATCTCTTAAAGTATTCAGAACATTCTCCGTATCCAAGAAAACTTCCAGGATAACACGCTACCATATCAACAGATATAACGTCATTACATTTATATTTAGTATTCCATAATCCTCCGTGTCCATATTCTACGCAGCTTTTATGAATGTCTTCAAGAAATTCCGATCGTGTTGGTTTCCATAAATTTTTCTCCTGAGCGAAATGAGCCGCTACAGATGGAACTGTAAAACAATTATTTAATAATTGTCTAACTTTGATATCGTCTGAAGTATATTTCAGCGCAAGATGTTCCATTTCTACATTAAGAGATTCTGTACGGTAAATATCACCATTAGGCCGTACAAATTGATCGTAATAATCATATTCTGAACTTTGAAATAACCAAACGGATACAGGGTCACTTTTGCTGATATTTTTGATAAAATCAAATATATATCCATCATAAAATTTAACCGTTCTATCTCGTGGAAATATTATTACTGCTGAGGTCCATGCGTGCGAATTATGATCAATAATATCTATAGGAGCTCCTCTTGATTCATATTTCGATTTATATAAAATCTCTCCTGTCAGCGTTTTTACTGTTATTGGGAATTTTAATTTCTTTTCTAGTTCAGCGACATCTTTGATAGACGCTCCGGTATCTTTAACTGATTCTGCCCATGTATTTATTTTTTTACGCCTTAAATCTGTTAAACCATTACCAGGTATAGCGTTTATGAAATGTTCTGTAACTCGTTCAGCTACACAGTTTATTCTTGACTCTGACAGTTTCATAGGCTTTAGATCCCCGACGTCAGGTTTATTATTAAGCGGATATATTGCATATACAACTGCAGTCACAGGGTATTCTCATTCATAATATACCTTATCAACACCGGTTAGTATTCCGGGCTTAGATTTATTATTTAAGAGAACAATATTATTTCCTGACTGCAAACGGACTGGATCGCGCTTATCACGAATAATCCAAATATCTTCTTCTGTATTTACAATAAATTTTATTAAAATAAAATATTTTTGATCATCAAGGTGATTAATAATTACTTTTCCTCGTTCGTCATTCATCATATTAGTAACATTTCCAACTCTGAATGTTGACCATACATGAACAGCGCCATCGTCACGAACTTCCTTCTTGGCTTCACGAATACGTTCGGTTACATCCTCATTTGTTAAAGCTAGATCTTGCATCAAAGTACTATATTTATATTCTGATAGTCTGTCAAGATCGAATCTAGCATGGGAAGGTTCAATTGCCGATAATTCGTTCATATAATTAAGACAAGTATTTAAATTAAAATTTTAGTATATTATAATGATTGAAACAAAAAACAAATGTGCTTGGCTCAGAATTGGATATACTTCTCTTTGTAATAAACCGTGCTTGAATAAATACTGCGGAAATCATGCACAAAGTTTCAAAAATGGAAGTACAGGACCAATACCGTGTGTGCAATGTGGTGTTGGAGTCAGAGGAAAAACTCAATTGTGTCTAAAATGTGGCGGAAAAAAATACAGAGAACTAAAACGATATTATGACAAAAAAAATAATACTTTGACATTGTCAGGTAAATCTCCTATACAAACCGTAGAAGATTATTTGACCAGATTTCAAAACAATGATTTAGACAAATAATATTATTATATAAATGGCGCAAAACGAATTTGTGAAACATCCAGTATATACAAATTATAAGGCGTCTCGAGATGGTGTAATCAGACACTGTAAATCAAAAAACCCAGTCGGTAGTCTTGATAAATTTGGTTATTTTAGATTTCATGCTGGAAATAAAAATTATTTATCAGGTAGATTCATCTACGAATGTCATTTTGGAATCGTTACAAATGGACTTGAAGTTGATCATATTGATGGAAATCCCCATAATAATCGGTTATCTAACCTGCAGGCTATTACACCAAGTCAGAATTCTGCACGTGGAAATACTGGAAAATGTAAAAAGTTTGCAAGAAGATCTATTAAATCCATGAATATACAGACAGGACGGGAAATAACTTTCCCATCAATGAATGCGGCTGCAAAATATTTTGGCATACATCCACAATCGGTACAATTTGTCGCAAATAAAGTATACAAATCAGCATATTCATTCAAATATAACCAGCATATAATATTTGAATATATCTAACTCTGTACCCTTAATAAATAAATTGTATATAGTTTGACTCTATATTTTACCAGGGGTACCCTCACCGTCGCTGCTCTCAGTGTCACTCTCACTTTTGACAGAATCAAATAACATAATTTTTCTTAATTGCATTACATGATTATCTTCAATCTTCTTTTTCTCGTATTCACGAGACAGTTCGGATCTAATATTTTCGATCGAACGTGCAAGAGGCGCAAATAGCTTTACCTGTTTGTCATTTACCACCGCCAAGGATTCTAACATAGACTGATAAATTGATTTTACAAATTTATAATTGGATGGTAATGTATATTTATTGTCAATTTTTCTTTGTTTTAATATTTCATAATCACATAATATTTTTTCAGGATCGAGATTATCAGATAGATTTATTCCCGTATGTTTTAATTTTTTAATAGCAGAAATAATATCATTAATGTTTTCTTGGTTCATTATATAATAATTATTTCTTTAAAATAAAAATAAGTTTTTAACTTTTGACTTTTGACCTAAAGCAATTACCCGTCACTTGGCCCCCGATAGCCTTTGTGTCTTTCATGGAGTCCTTTTTTGTATGATGTATTAGGGAGCTCTGTATTGCGAATTCAATAACCCCCCACCAAATCAAACCCCGGGGTAAGTGCAAAACGCACTCACCACGTTGTTTAACGTGATGAGGGGTTGAATTCGTTGGGGCTGAGCTCCCCAACCTTATATATAAAAATGGCATCGTTCCGAATACTGTCGACACTCGTCAGCCACAGGAATCGAACCACGGTCGTCAGTATCATAGTTCAACAACTATACCACTGAGCCATTTTCCGATTCATACATATAGACGTTTTAAAATTATTATATAGTTAACCCAACACTGAATAAGCAGACAAATTACGTACGACCAATATACTGAATAAAATCACAATTATTATACAACTGTAGCGTATATTTACTTAATTTACAAACATTATTTATATATACTGTATAAAATAATCGCACATTACATTTTCTGTAAGAGTTATCGTTCGTTAAGGTCAAATACATGTGTTATAGCTAAAAATAACTTTACGCACTCGTATAAACCGACGTGAATTTAAGGTTATCAGAGTTAAAAGATGCATCAATATCCCTCTCTGTTACAAATTGATGCTTTACTAACAGCTAATCACCTACAGAAAAAGAAATAAGTCACTAAATAATTAACGAAAAACAAGAAGTATTTGTTGTCTGTAAATCGAACGTAGTAGTAAGGGAAATAATCGTTCAATTTACTCCGCAGAGAGAGATAGCCAGGTTATCTCGCTTTATTATATATACAATTGCTTTAATCATAGAAATAGATTATTATTCATGTATTTACTAATCAGTCCTGATTAAATAATCAGACGTTCTACGAGCGTATATACAAATTAATATTAAGAGATTCTTCTCTTAGATCCAAAATGTTTCCTGCCTGGTCGGTGAGTTTGAAATTTATTCTTGTCAGAAATGGATTATGAACTCGCAGGTACACGGGATTAATTGGCTCAGATACAATTAACCACCCGGGCGGATCTTTAGGACTGAATGTATATAGTATATACCCCTGTTGGGCCAAGTTAGATTTTGAAAGATCTACTTGATAACTATCATCAATTACGTCACATACTAGATTGACCGCTATCGTAGATGTTATATTAACAATACCAGGTGAGATATGGCGGCCTCCACCATGTGGATCATTATTATATTTAAGAATAGTTGGTGTAGGTATTAATTTTTTCCATGAATCACACATTCTTTTAAAGTGTTCATCAATAAGATCATTAACGGACTTCTTTAGCTCTTCAGAGTTAAATCCGGGAATTACAAATGTTGGTAGCTGTTCTTCTGTGATTCCATAATATTTAAGAAATACTGTTTTAAATAAGCGTTTATAGCTTACACGCTGAATAGGATCATCTTCATTAACTATATAAGTACTATGAAATCTATCTACCGGTACGTTTAATGTTTTTTCTCTGTCAACGATAGCCTTATTTACATATTCTAAGTCTGATGCAACCTGATTCAAATGTTGTATTGTTTCAATTATTTGATTTTTTAAGTCATCGTTGTAGGAAGTGCTAATGCTAGAAAATAAATTTCTTAGATCATTAAGTACACGTCCGTGTTCAGATTTAATTGGTCTTGATTTTGAGTTAATTTCTTCAACATTAATTGTTGCTATTCTTGTTGTACCTTTACCCCGAACGAAATCTATATAATGAGTATGCTGTGCATAACCACGATAAGCATCCGGAGTCTCTATAAACGGATAAGTTTTTCGATATTCTGGAGGTTTTATAAATTTTTCAACATCTACGACAAAATCAGATCTCTGTGGTTCTGATGGTCCTTGATAAACCGGTGGATCTTCAGGCCAACCTAATACTGATCTAATCGAACTTTGATAAATATCCACGGCATAATCAGGGGAATTTATTTCAATAACCGCTGATAATGTCGGTTCGTAGACAGTAATTGCTATTTTTGATTCTTTTCCTGTAATAGATTTAATTCTGCGTTGGAATTCATCATTAATCTGTTCTATTTGATAACTGCCCGTTGGAATAGCAACTACTTGCCAATCAGGAGTTCCATCAGGCTTATTCTTATTAGCGAATACTAATGAATTATTTGGCTGTAGTCCACCAAATGGTTTTGATCTAATATTTGGCCAGCTATAATAAACCCGTAACTGTGCTAATGCTATTTCTTTTGCAGGAATTGATGTTGGAAAATTGACACTAAATTCAGGATTGGTCGAACTTAACGATATCATAGTAGTTTTTGACGGAGTCGTATTAGTAACGATCTGCTGAAGTAACTCCCTCTCTGTCATTATTATTATTGTTGTTATTTAATTCATTAAAATCATTAGCGATCACCTTAAATGCGTCATCATAGGTTTTCATAATCATAGCAAATTCAGTATCGGATATTTCACCATCACTGACACACGAAGAAACGTACAAAGATAGTTTAGAACATGCCTCTGCCACTGTATGTAATTTAATCATATAATCGTGCAATTTAGCATTTGTACAAGTATCTATCTTTTTGGCTATAATACCGAGAACTCCAGCAATAGTCGTTGATGCTGAAACAATAATGGTTATAACAGTAGGTGCTGTCATCGTCAACATTGATAATAATAATCCTGTTCCAGCAATAACAGCAGAAACCGAGTAAACAACTACATCGATGACAACTATACGTCTTTTGTATTTTTTATTTTCGTGTTATAATAGTCGATAAAATTATTTAGTTTAGTGAGACGCTCACATACTTGATTGCATCTGTAACGTTGAACGTCGATGCGAGACTGAGTTTGATCCATTATACTAACAACGTCATTTAATTAAGTTTCAGCTACGAATTCTAGGCACCACCAGTAACGTCTCGGAGGCATTTCTGTTGATATCAGCGTAAAGATTTCTTTGATGTTCTTGGTTAGCATCACCAATAGAGGATTATGATATACATTCGGTGATAATGAAGTTGCCGCAGTAATTTCCGAACCGTACATAGATAACCTGTATAACCCAGTTACTTCTGCGGTATGTTCAAGTGTGTTATTTTGTGGTGTCCATGTTGATGATCCTGATGCTACTGTATATACGATATTTTTAATTTGTCCGTGTGGAATTTTAATCAGATTAGTTTTTTGAACAATATTAGGTATTCCACTGACAATGTCGTTGAGTTTCGTGTTAACGTCAGCTAGTTTTATTTCAACGGTTGGTTGTTCCCCAAAAAATTCTTTAATGGGTTTGTTTACATTTCTACGAAAATTTAAGAACGTTTCTACATGTTTGGAAAAAGTAGCACTAAGTGTAGTAATTTCGTCATTGATTGTAGCTAGCGAAGTTGTCATAGGAATGTTGCTATCGTCTACATATTTCTTCGTTGCAGCATCAAAATCATATTCTGGTGTTCTAAGATTATTAATACCATTATTATTCATGTTGAGAAATGCACGCATAATACCGCCATTGACCAATACGTACTTAGATTCTTGATCGTGGACATATTTCTTTGTTGCGGCGTCTGCATCTGCGGTTGGGTTTCCAAGACCTATAATTTTATTTTGATTCATAATAATGCTACCTGTAAATGAATCACCAGCTTTCTTAATATAATCGCTGACTGACGTACCGGAATCTTGTATTTTACCCTGATCAGTAAAAGTAACTATATTATTAACAACCGCGGTGGGAACTCGTATAAGTACATCTGGCAGTTGTATATTACTAGTTTTTAATCGTCCTTCCTTATCCTGAAAAACAACTACTTCGTTTTGATCCACACTGGTTATGTTTAATAAATCGTCAATCTCATTTCTGAGCTGATCGAGAGTTGCGTATTTAGATAAATCAGCTTGCTGATGACCTTTACCACGAGAAGATCTTCCATAAATATCCACCATTATATTTACTAATGTCTGTTTAAATGTGACGTCGTAGTATATTCATGTACAACTTTGTGGGTGTTTTGTTGATTTTGATACAGCATCAAGTACGTTAAGTACTTCTCGACCACATATTGGTGGATCAGTTAATGTTTGTGTTGGTAACGTTGAATACCATATTGGAGTACTTTGATAGCCGCTAATATACTTTAAGAATTCTTTTGGTGGAGCTAGTCCATATGAATCAAAATAAATAATTCCACGTGGATCTATTGCATAAGCGACCCAATGCGTGCCTGGACCAGAATTTTCATCGAGATTAATAATACCGGTTTCAATGTTATTTGGTTGTTTTGGTAATTGATCACGCATGAAAACTCCTCTAAAAATTTTTATTTTTAATTTTTTAGCAGCATCTAGTAAATCAAAATTGGACATAGGAGATATCAGTAAACTGTCCCTGGTAATCTTAGGCCTTTTCCGTACCATGAATGTGGAGTCCCTGGTAATCTTAGACCCCTTCCCTTTTTTGATTCCCTTTCCTGTTGCTTTCTTTAATGCCATTTCAGCAGCGGTTCCAACAGCACCTAATGCAGCTGCTTTTGCAACAGCTGGGGCTGCAGCGGCTATTAATGCTGGTATTGCTGCAAGAAGTGGAAATATACCACCCGTCTTAATAATATCTTTAATGGCACCCGCAGAAAGATTAAGTTTTATACCTTTATTTGATTTTTTGGCTTCATTGAAATGCCCGAGCTGACGTTCTGTAAGAGATAATTTATTTGAACCGCTCATCTGATCTTTCTTTAGTGATATTTTTAATCCACAGTTATTTTTTGATGCTGATTGTATCCTTTTAATCTGACCAGGAGTCAGACTAACACTAACGTGATTATACGACATTATAATATTCATAAACGATTTAATTACATGTTTTCTACTGGCGCATCAACTACTCGCATTCGTCCACCAGCACCTTCAAGTAACATCGATTTATCGCTGAGTATGACAGCAATTGCTCTGTAATTGGCAATAGCTCCTATTGTCACACGAGCTCGAAAATGTATATCGACTACTGACTGTCTGGCTAAATCTAAATGTTCGAGCGAAAAGTAATAAATTGGATATAGGATTGTAAAATCCAATTGTGATATTTGTAAACCAGTATCAATATTTTGATCACGGCCCATGAACGTCATTAGACGATGATATGCACGTGCTACATGATTTTGTTCAAAATTCAGTAATATATCTTCGGATGGTTTTTGATGTCCATTTATCCTCAGAGACACTTCAGAAACACCAAGATTGTCAAATATCATAATACTATTTGTTTGATCATTCACCCGTGCAGCATCTTGAAATGCAATAAATATATGTCGTGGTGCAGAAACACCTTGCTGAGAAGCTATTTGCCATGTAAACAAACCATTAATATTACTCTGAACAGCATCTGTGGTCATTGTTAACCATGATAATGTTGATTTACCACCTTGATTCATAAAAGAGAGTAGACGATCTTCTTCAGTTATTGATGGAGTCATTACTGGCATCCACAATGAAAGTTTTGTCAGAATTACTTTACCAGGATCACCAATGGGTCTCCATAATGCATCGTTGTCGGTTGCTTTTCGTACAAGTACAACTGTATGCTTAGCTCCGAAAATGACTTTTCTGACATTTCTACAAAATCCAAATATATGTGATAGTGGAATCGCACATGAAAATACTCTCCTATCACCTTTTAACATTGATCTACGTGCTGAAAATCCTAAGTTAAATTCTGGATTTGGAAAATATAGATCTTCAATAGCAGCAGCAACAGGAGGAACAGCTCGATTATTGGGCTGTCGAGTAATCTGATTTCTATTGTCAGGGCGGTTAGAAGTATCTTTTACAAACATCATTGATGGACCAGTTGATCTTGAATAATCATCGCTGTATCTTGCAAGGCCAAGTATTGTCGTTGCAACGTCGACGTCTTTCTGAATTGATTCAATATTTTTTCCGTCAATCATGTACGTAGCACTATCAAATAACGCCATAATACCATTATTAACAAAACCAACCCTAACTTCAGCTCCATATGCTACTGGTGCTGCAGGAGCAGCGTTATTTAAAATTTCACCTTCTACTTCAATAAAAGCCTCAGCGGGTAGGAAATACCTACTTGTATCCTGAACTTGCAGTTCAATTCGTCCACCCTGATCTGGAATTCGAGCGTCATAAGAATAATATTGATAATCACGCACAGACTCATCTTTAAGTACTGGTGCGTCCATGTCAAATGCGGGATCAGATATACGCTTGAACATCTTTATTATAATTATTATCGTCTAAAACGAAGACCACTTCGGGAAGTGAGACCACTTCCTGCTATCAGACTAGCGGTTATATTTTTTTCTTTTTCTGACGTTTTTACATCAGCCAACTCTGCTAGTTTTTGATTAGCAACTTGATTTATTATTTTACTGACATTTGCAGGCATTACTTCAGTACTAGGTAATTTTACTGGTTGAGGTTTTTCGTCGTATTAATCGTGTTAGTCTATCTTTAATCGCTGAAAATGCTTTACTAGCGAGATTACCCATAGCACCAATACCTTTTTCACGAACAACATCAATAGCTTTCATTCCCAGTTGCTTTGCGATCGGTATTGCTTTTGGGGCTATCCTTCTAAATAGACCCTGAACAACATCACCTAGTCCATCTCCGTAGGTTGTTTTATATACTGGTAATCGTGAATTTATTGCCCTGACCATGGTTGGTCCACGGTGAGTACTATATACGATCATTTTATTATAGTAATTGTATTTAATTACGTACTTAGTCGCTGTAGTAGTCATCGGCAATTTCGTTAATAAGAGACTGATAAACATCAACGTCCATGATACCGCCAGTAAATAACCGTCTGCAAATATCAGCCGCCTCATTAATTATTTCTGGAGAATTATTACCAGCTCGTTTTCCTCCGATGAGAATTTCTAGTCGTTCAACGTCAGAGATAACGTTATTAGGACATAGAGTAAAATCACCTCCGATAGAGAGACCTTTTCCAGTAGAAAGTTTTTCTAAACCTGAATTCAGTTTTTCTTCATATTCTTCAAATTCTGTTATTTTTTCTTGTAAATTTTTTTTTCTATAATCCTCTCTTTCTTTTGATAATCGTTCCATCAGATACTGTTTATATTCTCTCACGTTCTCCAGATGCATCATTAATTCTTCCTTATCAGATTTATCAAGTAATTTTTTAAGGAATTCTAGTCTTTCTGCTTTTTCTTCCTTTTTCCCCTCTTCATATCTTTCCATTATCCCCGGTTCAAAAGAAGCAAATCCCCCTGGTCTTCCGAAGCCCGGTTTAGTTAAAAATGATCGTGATGGTGGTCGTGATGGTCGTGATGGTGGTGGTGGTGATGGTGGTGGTTGTTGTTCTTCCAGAATTTTCTGTGAGGCTGGCGACCAATATTTTGATCCGTTTACTTTTCGTCCTTTTGCTGCTTCCTCTGGTGTTGGTTGTAATGGCGGTGGTAATGATAATGATGGTTGTTGTGGTAGTGGTGGTGATCGTGGTGGAGTTTGTACACGTGGTGGCGATGATGATTGTTGTTCTTCAAAATATTTTTCTCTTTCTTCTTCTTCTTCTATTTCTTTTAATTTTTCTTCCAATATTGCTCTCTGTGTAATATCCTCGATACCTGTACGAATAAAGCCCCTTTCAAATTCTTTAACATCATACTCAAATTTTTTAAAATTATCTCGATGTTTACCGGTAATTTTGGTTATTTCGTTAACGTTTCGAAATATAAAAGCATTCCATTTATTTCTTGGAATATCAGGAGTATTCGGATCTAAAAAAAGATCACGATTAACATATCCTATAGCAGCGACTCCAATAGGATCATTACTAGCGTAAATAAGACCCCGTCGGGAAAGTTTGGTTACTGGATTTTTGACATATTTTCTTTTTGATTTTTCATGTTTTTCCGGTTTCTTTTTGAGAACATTCAAATCACCTTCAATTAATTCTGGTATATCCCTCGGTGGCTGAGCAGCAGCTATTTCAACTGGAAGTCCACGTAAAATTCTTTTTGTCTGTTTTGTTCTCTCTGCTATTTTTCCAGTTGCCTCAGCGGTTTTCTCTAAAACAGGAAGAAGAGGTTTAGTTGTCTCTGTAATTGGTTTAAATAATTGTTTAGTATCCTCTTCAATTTCAACATGAGATTCTTGTCGTTGTTGTAATTGTCGTTTGACAGCATCACGAACAGGTAAATATTTTCTAATTGCCTCTAATCGTTCTCTTGCTAATCTAGCAGAATGAGGTTCTCCGATGACAACCATATTAATAATATTTATAATAATTGTTTAAATTACAGCAGCAGGCAGGGTGAAGGACAAAAATTAAGTGACCCGGCGAGTAAACTAAACGCATTATAACAGAAAAAACAAAAAGTCAAAAATAAAATAACAAAAATGAGCTAACCCAAACGATTTATTATTCGTTTTTCAAACTATACGGTAATAATAAAAGTTAGGAGGTTCGGTTTAGCGTTATTGACCTTATTTTTCAGCCCCTGTAGGAACCTTTATTTTTGTAAAATAAGGTCTCGTACAAAGTGGTCTGTTCACCCTGCCTGCTGCTTATGTTGTTGCTCATCTCTTGATTTCTTTTCAAGGTTTACATGAACACAGGGTTCTAAATCTTGGACATTCTTCTCCAGTCATCCTCAAGATACAGGGAACATCCCTGGAACCATCTCTGCTTGTCAAAGATCCAAAGGAAGTAATAAAACAAGATGATTTCTAGCTAAACCTTGCTCCGGGCAAGATGGAGGAGGGGGGGGGGAGATAGAGGCAACAGTGAAACCTTTTCTTAAAGTTGCATTGTCTAGGAATGCTCACTTTTGGAACTAAATTATTTGTATAATGCAACGACTTGCTGTAGATCATAACAATATAATATGACTCCATGCCACATGTGTTTAATGATTGCTTAAACAGTTGTTCCAAATGCATGTTTCTTGAAAGTTTAAGAAACGGGCTCCGAGTCCATGGAATTTGGAATTATGCCAGTAAAACGGTACTATTCGGAGATGGGATATATTATTATTATTATTATTATTATTATTATTATTATTATTGTTATCATTATTATTATTATTGTTATTATTATTAAGGAAATTGTATAAAAATAGTAACTATGAAATAACCAGACAGGTTTTGAATACAAAAAAGCCTGATGCTAGTGACCACTCTATATCCAGATTACAACCGATTTTTTAAGTGAACTGTCTGTTGGGCTTTCCAAAATGGTGTTATTTAATTTCCCATAGAAAACCTTGATCGGACGAAGGAAATAGCTCAATTTAGTGTTAAAATTATTGAAATAATATTCATCCATCCATTTATTCCTTTGCCTTAATCACAGTAAATCATTGTACAAAGCTGAAAATACTTCATCCCTTCCAAGTCAAACACGTAAATTTAAGATACAAATGGAGGAGAGTATAAAAACTGTACTATATGCTCCGTGTTTGCTAACTGTTCAAAAAATTAAATAATATGTTTTGATTTATAAAGAATATTTTTTTCAGAGTACATTTAAAAGAAAGGGCTATGTGATGATTGTCTCAAAATTACTCTCTATAGAGGAACATTTTAAATCATATTGGAAACTCTATCTTTATTAGTTCAATCAATGATGTATACAAGTAAAGTTTCGCCACTGACATTAAACAGTGCCACCGTATTCAGTTCAGCAAGATTTCCATTTTTGAAACTGTTAATCTATATCGAAAACAAATGGACAGCATTTAAATGATACGATGTGCTAAATGAATATAACTGTTCAAATGTAAATATTGCCGCATAAAGGAAAAAAGATCCGTTCTGCTTTGCTCTCACTAAACTTTCAACAAAAGTCACTAACAATATCTTTTAAAGATAAAGAAAAATTTCACTCGATACATTTTGAAAAACAAAGCTAGGTGGCAATTGATCCAAAGTTACTCCATGTGGGGAGAGGTTTAAATCATATCTGAAACAATATCTTTATGAGTTCAATCAACGATGAATGCAAGTAAAAGTTTGCCACAAACATCAAATCATACAGCCGTATTCCATTCAGCAGGGTTTCATCGGTATGAAATTTTGTTAGGATATAGAAAACAATGGACTGCATTTAAACACAAGATATGCATTTATTGGCTGGGGGGGGGGGGAGAGAGGGGATTATACCTCATGCAAAAATCTAGATCCTTTACGGTTTGTGCTTGCTTAACTTTCAACAAAAGCAAATGCAATATTTTCATCCATAAAGAAAACTTTCATTCGATACATTTTAAAAGCCAAAGCTATGTAGGAGGCAATTGTTCCAAAATTTCTCTCTGTAGGGGAGCATGGTAAACC
Source organism: Megalonaias nervosa (assembly GCA_016617855.1). Lineage (NCBI taxonomy): Eukaryota > Metazoa > Mollusca > Bivalvia > Unionida > Unionidae > Megalonaias > Megalonaias nervosa. The sequence continues at coordinate 15,287 of JAECUM010036098.1, forward strand.
ATATTTGAAACTATATCTTTATGACTTCAATCTACGATGAATACAAATAAAGGTTTGCCACCAGCTTTAAACAACACAAGTTTTCTTTAGTTTATATAGAAAACAAATAGACCGGATTTAGTAGACATGATATGCTAATTGTCAGGTAATAGTGTAGTGGCATAATTACAGAAAGGATATCTAAATAGCAGATAGACTCTTATTAGATACAACTACTACCCTAGGATAAGATTGAATGCCATGGCATATGTTGTCATTTAATTCTCTCTATTTTATACTATATTTATCCGCTTCTGAATGACATGTTATATCTGACAGATCACAAAAATACAGTAATACTGTTTTCCGAACTTGCTTCCATAATTTGCCTGCTCACCCTCTCAAAGCTAATTCTACAATTTGTAAATCTAGGAAGTAGTTAAGCATTCGTGCGGTGTAGATTTTTCCGTTGCAAGCACGCCAGCAAGCCACTCTTAGCTTTTCCCGCTTTTTTTTTTTTATTCTTAAATGTCCGCGGCCTTGTTGGAATGCGTGCCCAAACAATGATTCCCTACTAAGAATATGACTCTGTTCCCATTGACTAGAGCTGACGTTATAAAGTATAGAGTTCAATTAAATATGACTTTAAACACAACAATGATCAACAGTTTCTCATTGTAATGCGGAATGAACAGCGATACAGATGGAAGAGAACAAACAAATACTGTTGATGTGGTGCAATTTGCTGACACGTAGTTCAAGCAATAGAAGAACTTAACTCGTTAGGCTTAGTGAATAATTGATAGAACATGTACATTGTATGATTAACGCTTTCATACAGTAAGAAAGGTATAAAGGAACCAGTGAACATATCAGAATCCATATTTCTAAACTTTTCACTTCAATTCAACTAACAACTGCAACATTGTTTCCAAAAGATTATAACATTTCGTGGCATAACAAAACACTGAAATCCTAAAGTACATCATCTGCATCTTCTTTTCTCATTTGATATTATCTCCTGTTCCTCTTTTTCGTCTTGACGCTTGTTGATTTTCCCCATACGAGCCACATATAGTTCTTAATTTACTTCGTACGGATTGTCCTCTTCTCCTCCCATTCGTCTTTTCTTTACTTCGCGAATTTTGTCTTCTAGTCTGCATTTTTATTTGGGTCTTAACATATTTAAGCATATCATCTCCTGTTATAATTTGAGCTTCATTATTTCTTCTGGACTTCATTGGCTTTGATGGAACAGGAGGGATGATGTCTGCCAATTCCTCTGGTACCAACCCCTGAAACATCGATAAATTTTTCAATTAAAGATACGAGAAGTTGCATAAAGTGAATATCTTTGTGACACTGATTAAAAGATTAACTTAGGGACCTGTGTTTCAAAGTTATAAATTTTCTGCTAATTTCAGTTACTCAATTATTTCACTAGGATGACACCAGTAGTTATAGAAGACATTATGGGTCTTAAGAAATGTAACATTATACTTGGGACATAACGGGCGTATGGGGTATCCATCAATAAGGTCGCGCATAAAAGATCGCGCTTCAAAAGGTCGCACACAAAATGTCGCCGAACAAAAGATCGACGGGCTAATACGTCGCCGCATATAAGATCGAAATAACAGGCAATTTAAATAGTTTTTAATATACCTACTCTGTGTTTTGTAAATGGCTTCACATGTCTCACTTAAATGCATCCATGCGTATATTAATAATTTATTGACGGACTCAAGAAAGAACAAAGCCTGAACGAAATGAAGCTTTAACAATATGTTGCCGGACAGCAACCTCCTCTAGCAAAACGGGTATACAAAGACACCGCCGATAGGATCAAAGCTATTGCAGCTATGGGCGTCGACCAATTACCGATTATCTCCCTGGTATTGCTTACAACTTGAGTTTGCAAAATTAACTACAAACATTTTAGTTTCGAATTTTTAGCGTAAACTTTGGCATAATATATACTATTATTGCAATAATTGTTAATTCCCATTTGTCCTTGGAGAGTTATTTTCGTCAGTGTATCGCCACAATATACTACAGATAGGATCTAAACAGCTAGGCTATCATACAGTGAAAATAAGAAACAAATAAAATATAATGTATTTGACTCCCATTGAAATATAGATGTTTATACCGATCAGAATTGTATAGGCTGCTATAGGCTTATCCAAAATAGTTTCTATTTTTACGCTCAGTCTTACTTCGGAAATTCTGGGTCTCATCGAGATATCATTTGACGCGTGTGTTCTTTTGGAGATAGTCACCTATCTTTTGTAGCTTCACATACTTGATAGAATTGCCTTTGCAAAAGTGGGAGTTAGGAAGTTCTGTGCGCATTTTGCTGCTGCATCTATTCACTCTGTCTTTTTGGTTGCTAATTGACATCTCTTTTAATGACTATTTCACATGCGGCAAACGATATGTAGGTGAGACCAAAAAGGAATGTGTGGATACACCAAAAACACATCTACACCCTAATTACCTTAATGAGAGATAGTATTGCCATTTGCATATACTATTTTAAATATCGAACTAAGTTTGCATTTTGATGAAGAGATTTCGTTCACATTTTGGTGAATGTAGCAGCCTTACATAATATGAATGTACAATTAAATCGCCAAATTAAGACCACTGATCGGACTGGAAAAGGTAATCTTAATTCTTTAGTAGTTTCGTTAATGAGGGTATTGCTGATCTTTAACTTATTAAATAAGACATAAAAGAGATTTTTGTCATTAAGGAGAGGACTGTGCAAATGTGGCATTTTCTTTGAATTTAATTTTCTCTATTTCAACAAGGCAAATTTTAAATCTGGAGTTCTTTGTTTGCAAAACGAACAGGTTTTTTTTGTTGCTCTAAATGTAGTGAGAAAAGGCAGATTTGTACAGATATTGATACGTGCATGTCTATTGTAACGTGAATATTGAATAGTTTACTCTAATTTTATTTGAAGTACAGGTTCCCGCTACTCGGTTTTTGCCAACTGTATTTAAAGTGTTATGTAAATTATCATGACATGATCTTTATGTAACCTGTTTGATCAAAAGTTTAAATAAAGCTTTTGCATGTCAGTAAATAAACGATCTTATTGCTAGAGTCTTGTTGACATGATAATATAAAAGCCAACAACGAACTGTTCATTAGATTCGACAACTTTAGCATTTATATGTATAAAATGTCATGTACTGTCATGTCGTTTTCATATTATCACATGACCAGTTTGATATTTATTTTACACAAAGCTCTTGTATATAAGAACAAAACTGATGTGATTGCTAGTGTGTTTTTTACCAGACAAAGAAATTATTGTTAATTATAATCGTAATATTGCTGAATTAGAGAATCCCATTAAATGAATGAACGTTTTTATGTTTGAAAACCCATGTAAGTGGTTTGCATAAACTGGACATTGTGTAGCATGTACCTGCATCTCATTTATAAAAATGCTTGACTGTAACAATCACCGAATACATTAATAATAACACGAAAATGTTTGCTTGATGGAATCAAAAGACAATGTAAACATGTTTACGAATATTATCATAAAGTGCAACCTACAACCATGGACAAATGTTAGCTATGTAATATATCCTATTGTTTACCAATGACCCATACAATCCACAATCATGGACAAAAGGTAAACAGAGAATAAGGATATACATAACATATGTATCAGACTAGGCTGACTCAGGTAACTCGGGAATGTGTATATATGCAAAAGTTATTGTCAACACAATATGGTATGATTCACCTTTAGGGTCAGCTGGTTTCTTGTTTTTTTTATATCTCATGCATAGGCAACCAAACAAGCAATAACTGGAGAATTCATGTCCCAGGAGAGATACAGCTACTCTATACGAAGCCTTTATGTTATCAACGTTCATACAAAATTCATTGTAATGATCATTTTATATTCTCTGTATCAGTCTAAAAATATGGAATCAAATGGTTATGTTTAGAATAGCAGATTTATCCCATGTGAGTAACAGTTAATTCATAAATCGCATGTTGTGTCATATAAAAGTTGTAGGTAATATGAAATCTATGCCAAATAATCATATGGTGTATTTGTACTAATGGATAAAGTACAAATTTTGTAACAAACTCCCTGTTTCTCTTTCTCTGCATTCAGATGAACAATTCAGTTACGCGTAGTTTGTGAAATTGATTTACCTGTCAATCATGGTATATATGTGTCTGTCAGTCATAATAAACAATGGATGCATCTGACTGGAAACAGAAAAATTAATGGACAATTCTATTTTTGTGTTTCAAAGCAATTCAGATTCTCTTCTATTGCATCTATTAATGCATTTCAATGACTTCGTATGCCCTCAGAGAATTAGCGAAAAGGGTATAACGAAGCACTGATATCTATCTATACACCATGACAAATCGTCTTGAGCACAATAGCAGAAGACAAACATTTGTAGCATATGTTTGTGTACATTGATGATCTGATTAGACTTTAAGGCCATTATGGCAATATTCCATTTTATTACTCGTATTAAATATACAACATCTTGACTTGGTCATGCACATTTAACTGATACAGCAAGAATAATAAAACTCTATAACAAATAAAATTTGATAGATATCTTGATAAATATTCAGGATATTATAGCAATTTTTCAATTTGTTTAATACATTTTGTATATTCTTTTTGTACAATGATATTTTTCTTTCAAACATTGAATCCGACTGAACAAACTCCACCAAATGTGGCCAAATGTATACAGTAGACAAGTCTCTGTAGATCTATAAAAGATTTAATCAGATTTTTAGATCATAAGAACAATTTCTCCAATTTGTATCAATTTACCAGCTTTAGAAAATTATACTGTATACGTTGTGGGCATACATATTTTTTCAAACACCAATGTATTTAAATCTTCATCATAAATGAATCGTAGATTTAATCAACCATGAAAGAATGCAAAGCATAGAGGTTACATACTATTGGTACCGTATGTTTCACATTACAGGGTGGCCAGTATAAATGGTGGAGGGAAGAACCCTGGAAGAATCACCAAGCCACGAGAAGCTACTGGCAGGCTTTCTCACGCACCCACGTGAGTCGAGCCTGAGACTCGAATCCACGCAGACAGAGGTGAGATGGCAGTGATCCGGAACGGTGAGCGCTTTAGACCACTAGGCCACTCGGGGCCCCGGTATAACGAAGCAGTATCGTGGCCATACAATCTCTTACCATCTTCTGGATTACGAAGTATTGATTTATATACCACAGTATCTAAAGCAGGAAATAAGAGAATGGTGACACAGAGAAGAGAATGAACTATCCATATATTCAAATATAGACAAAAGTATCCGCATGCGCCTGAGAATCATGTCAACATTACCGCATTTGGACACGTCCTGGGTTTAAGGTGGACATTCTTCACGCTATGCACTTGATTATGCTGCATAACCCCACACAAAAACTCAATTCATCAGATAGTGATATGTTAAAAACCGAAAGCCTGTGGTTTCATGGTGGTGCCCTAATCTTCAATCGTGAAGACAATGAGCCTATCAATGGTGAAATCTATTAAAGCTTGAGCAAGTATTTTAGAGACGTTGTAAAAATACACTAACGTAGGTTCAGGATGGACTCGTGCCAGATGCATGAAAGTTGAATCTCATATTTTCCCGTACAAGCATTTTCGCGGGTCCAGCTATATTCCAACCGTGGGCAGTGGTAAACGTGATAAACGATGACAACCGGTGCTTTGCATGAGCTGACGTATCTGAGTTGTATCATGCTGACAATCATACAGATCAGCCTTGAAAATACTGACAGCACCTAGGTGTACAAAAGTTGGGTAACATAGTATTCCCTGCACATGTTTGTGAGACGATAACATAGTATTCCCTACACATGTTTGTGAGACAATACTAAAAATGTTTGAAGAAATCAACCCCGGTATCTCTTTTAATCTGTTAGTGGGAACAAATGATTTTATGCAGAAATGTCGACGGCTCTGATGTTTCAGTAGCGCGGTATCATGATGTGTTGATAAAAGGATTTTCGACGAATGGTGTACTGGAATAACAACCATAAGACTAAAAAATGTCCATGTAGGCGCTTTCTGCATATATTAACCACTCAAAAGTTGCTTGGCAAGGATGACTTTTACCAAAATGCGAGATGCATCAGCAATCAATATGCCGGTACCCGTCATAAACACCCTGTGTTTACCGCGATAAACCGAAAGATGAAGGTTATGTTTGTCACATAAGTTGACTTTGAATGTTTGAACATTCCCGTGTGTCTCAACCTAAAAGTTCAATCAAATACAACGCACGTTGCTCAACAAGTCCGTTGTGGCAATTTGCTATATTGTTGTCCGATGCGATGGAGCAAATGAGCTGCCAATGTTATACACATACACGGTTTGTGTTTTTATTAAATCGCTGGAAGTTACCGCGAAATGGATCAGACAACAGCTGGCCTTCCTGGCGAATATGATTATGACCTATTATCAAGGAGTTTCAACAGCATTGAATGCAGCAGTTAGTGTCATCCCCAACATGGAAAAATACATGACGTTCCGGCTGGGTCAGCTGTAGTTCACCGACACGCCGCAGTTACTCAATTCCAGACTGGACAAACTCGTCAACAACCGTGCGGTGAGAGGCAGCGTAGCTTTCAGCGACAAATGGTTTAAAATGACACGTCGATACGGTGGAGCCTCTGATGAACCTTAAATGTTATGTTTACGAATACATGAATGACTTAGACAAATTTTCTGAAACTCAGTTGACACCGATTAATAACCCGTTTTGGTAGGTGATGATGCAACCGATGCCGGTAGAGAAATTTCTGTCTACTGATTCCATGTGCGTGGACACACAAAAACAGATACACGAACGCGACAGTAACACAGACCTTTTGCGCGACAGCTAGCTCGACAAATTCAACAGGCTGATTGTGGACCCAGCAATCAATCATGTACAATCTTTAATAATGGACTCATTGCAGTTCAGAGTAAAAATCCAAACTTAAGCTTACAAAGCGAAGCAACGTTGGTGCGTTGATGTTGGAATTATAGAAATCGCTTATATATAAATTTTACTACTTCTCGATCACGTCACGGTGTGGCGATAATATTAAGATGCTGTACTCAGATACAGACTAGTTGCTGATGCACATTGCCACCAATGATGTCTACGGATATATGGGTGAGGTATCACTCTCCAACGAATTTGACACTAAACGACCCAAAGGAAAATTTGCCGTTGCGCATGTTTGTAATTCTGGAACACCGCATGTTTGCCAAGCTCGCTCAAGCGATCCAGTGATAACTTTTCAACGTATTCTTCTCCCCATTTCAATAACCGCGGAGACAGTAGTATTTCTCATCCAGATTTGTTATATTGCAGTTTTCCATACGATGAGTGAACTTTGTCAGCCTCCAAGTTGCAAACTAATGACCTGAATGTGTAATCTTGCCCTACATGTTTCATTTGATGATCCATCTGTCGATTCTTTCTCCGAATGTAGGATTGATCGCGTTCAAGTAATGGATGAGATCCACGTCGGCACGTTGACGACCACGTATATCACTATCACTACGCGAGATCGTGTGGGTAACATGCAGCATGGACACGGTTTTTAAGTTCTTCTCCGGGTTCCGGTCAGTTATTGCAGTTCAGTCATATATCCAGCCGTGTGTTCAAGGCCCACAATAATTGTATGCATGACTATGTTTTTCACTATGATATTTACTCCATGGTATTCCGGGTAGCTTTGTTAACGGAGCAGTGATATATACAATGGATTTGTTTTCAACCTGGACCCGATGAACCTGGAAGGTCTGGAAGTTCACACAAACGTAAACTTCTTTGCCCCACATCGGATGCCAGCTTCAGCGACTGCAGCTCTGCCATTACTTGTTACAACCCAAGCTGGATGTGCGGTGGGAGTACTCATTCAGCATCACACACAATATGAAGGCATGACGATAGGTTCTACAACCATCATTCAATAAGGCATCAAGAACGAGAATATATTTCACTGTAATTGGCTTATCTGCGTCTGTGTAACCTCCACCTTCTATACACAGCGACATGTTCCCAAACTTAGTTTGCGCGCTGATCAATTTGGCCCATCTTGATCCCGCAAAAAAACCCAATTGTAGCTTAATCTAATCATTGGATTGTTAACCTGGAATACGCTATACGAGATTGCACAGTCCGCGGACTATCAACCGTGTTATGATGTTCTCAAAGATTTCACGGATGCGCTTGCATCGTCAAAGACATCTTCGTCGACCACCACTCAGTTCTTTCCCATGATCGATGAAGCTCCTGCTGTTGCCGGTTCAACCCTGGTGCAAAATTCTTCTCGTGACGATGTAATTCTTGACCGGTAAGACAACTCTGCGAGAATATTTTCCTGGGGCCAGCATAAGAACACAGGTCTGTGTTACGACCATGTAGTTTAATTACTTGTGTGTTAAAATTTTATTTCTTTTTTAGTTCATTATTATAATATTTGTTGTGATGGTTATGTTCACAAGGTCTGATATTTTGAAAGAAACATCGTGTTTATTTAGAACCTAAATATGACTCTTAGTATTTCGTAAGCAATTTTTTTAGATTGCTGGCTTGATAAACAAGCTAGGTAAATGATTGGTTGTGGCCCAGGTCATTTGCCGAACATGTATGATTATATCGTGTAATGCGATGGTGAGATTTTGAAATCACCATGCGTTCTTCGTGCGTGTGCATGAAATGACGTTTTCGTTCAGTTTAAATACTCAGGTATCTGTGAAATAGTAGTCAGAGTCATATTTTAACACCTTGTAGAGTCGTTCATATACCTTGAGAAGAAGGTATTCTTTTTCTGGTGCTGGAAAGAGTTGTTCATTTGTACGTCTATAGACCGAGCTGTATACTGTTATAGATGACAGCTGTAGTTCTTCTACTTTTTAAACAATAATTGTTTTCCCTAGAGAACTACACAACTGGCTTTGGACAAAGACATTTAGTGAAATTGATTCTAAATTGGAATAGAACAGTACAAATTGTGATTCAAAGTGAAAATTCTGGACATTTGTGTAAAAATTTCGGCTGACGTCATCATCCAACATCTTGGAACGGAATTGAGATTCAGACTAGTTTCAATTAGAACTGTTTATGGATAGGACTTATATGTTTTTCACAATTCTAGGACAAATGTTTGGATCTTCTTCGCAAATCGTAAGTCCTATTTCCTATTTTCACCTTTTCACCGTGTTTTCTAGGGAAATAAATTATTTTTGTTAAAACTTACAAAGCTTGTTGTCCTCGCTCTTTTCTTTATGTTACTTTAAACGAGCCGATACGTAACACCTGATTTATGTAACAGCGATTCGTACACGTGCCTAAAGTGATCCGGGAGAACTGCAACATATTGATGATATTTCGTGAAGTTGCACGGTCTTGCAAACTTTCATTGAACCTGGCGTAATGTTGATCATTCGTGGTATGTGTGTTTCGAAATATGTTCGCCGAGGTCACACAGGAACATGTCTAATTTTCTCAGGATTAACGTGACTGATTGGCCACGCAAGTATAATGCAGGTGTGGACGCAAGCATGTAAAACAATCTAACAACCACCATAAACATATACGAATACAAACCTGTACGACTTTTCACGGGCGCGTATGAAATTGAATCAATCAATGATGGTATCCGACGGATAATATTTTTTTGAGTGGCAAAGGCTCTGCAATTTTGTTACGCCTACGCAAGCCTACACACAACTCTGCCACCTAGATTAAATCTGCATCCTACTCGGTTGACAGCACAGGGTCATCGCTGAGAACCATATCGCGGCAAACATTGTCATGATCACCTCAATGATTCAAGTTAATTTAACCTGTAACGCTAACAGGAGAAGCTGCAGTTCAGGTTCATCAAGTATTGCATCACAGAGTTAAATATTCTTTGGGTTCGCGTAAAATACATCCCCATGTGATCTAATATCAATTACTCCACACCCCTCCTCCCTCACCCCTCGCCGGTTTACCTTTCATGTCACAATCCACAGTGTTAAGGAAATGACTTTGGTGATGTCATCTAGAGATTGTTCAGAGGTGTGTCAAAGGTGCTTGCGGCCCTGATATTACGGACGGTACCTATTGCTATAAAAGTTACATGAGAGTCGTTGATATCATCAAATGCAATGCTGCGGATCGGTTCAAAATCTGGGTCAACCGGTGGTCCAATCGATTCGAGATCACCTGCAACGAATAGTGACTCGGGCACCGCGGAAACGAAGGGTCCAGTTGAGCTTCCATCAACAGCAATAATGACAGCACCAGTTAGCAAAATCAACAATGAAGTCGCTCAACAACATCTAGCCGACTGAATAATTGCCAATGCGGTTATTGGAAGTGGATTACGGTTGTAGACAGGGCGCACAATTTATTTGACGACACTGATAATATATATGATGGAAAAATTCAAAGAAGTGCCCGATACCGCGTCTGACATGGGCATGCCTGTGATGATAGATCGGAAGCAAAATAGAATTTCAAGGTTACTCGTATCCGGATAATGATCCTAATCAAATAGACTGAATATAATTACATGTGACTAACACGTCTCGATATTTTCTCCAGTCTGAGGGAGATCGACGAAAAACGTGTACGTACCGACGATGGTAACACATACGATGCTGATAGCAAGATCAGTTTCGTTAACAACGGCATCATGACGTTGTTCAGCAATGCATCTTATCTCATGAATGGAAAAGAAATCAAAGCATGTCTGAGAAACGTTGACATTGCCATGACGATTATTGGACACGTCATATACATTGACGAGTATGCAGGATTTGCTGGCCCGTCTATGGTGCTTCACAATGACGCAAACCAACTTGCAGCATATGTACCATTTATCATACCATGGCCTGTAAACCATGCAGTGCACTAGTCGATGCAACGCCGCAGCATTTCTGCAGTGTCGAGGACTACTTCATGCCCACCCCACCCCCAACTTATCGTTTTGTCTCACTGGACAGTTTATCTGGTGAATTTTCATCCGACAATGAAATAGTGCAGAAAAATGAGAATAATTTTACACTGAAGATACAAATAAAAATAAACCAATGATTTTTGTAGAAAGCATGCGAAATTTTGACTGCAGTAATCAGATTAATTCCTTATACAACTGATGGCTTTTATACTGAACCAACACTGCCACCAACCCCTTTTTTACATTCATTTTTGACAGCAAAGAGCTTTTTTGAATATTTTCCTGTGACAAGGTGGCTAAAAGAATCAGCATGTGCCTTATGCATGAATAAAGTTCACTAGTACTATAACAAATTAGCATACTTTTCATCACCCCTCAACCATCTCGATTTTTAGATATTTACCTCTATAGCAGACATACGTAAATACGTAAGCCAAGTCGGCTGTTCATTTGCAGCCTAAGTGACGCATTTGATCTCCAGTGCAAGTCTAATGTGACAGGCAGTCACCAAACAAGCCAACCCATTTTCAAGCCTAACTCAAAGTAAATCTAAACCACATTACAGATTTAGCTTCTGTGTGAATTTATAAATGCTAGGCTTATCATAATTAAGCTCATGCCTTCTACCTTAAAAATAACGGAGGTGTCAAAATACGAAACTATCCAGTGAGACCTTTTTGTGTGTGCTTTCTGTCAAACAATATTCCAGTTTTGTAGAGATGTCCGCAATGCTACTTTTGGAGCCAAACACAGATCCATGTCGTATCAAAAGGGCAACAGCAATTATAATAGAATTTAGTATGCTGTTGATGTCACTGATGGCAAAGTTGTGTTGTCAAAATTGATATTATGGATGCCTGTGCTAACCCGTTCTATGACTGCAGAAGTGTGTTTGTTGTTGCCATTTATGGGGTCTGAAAGCATATCTCTGCTGTCATTTGTCTTGCTCACCAGACTTAAGAAGGCGACGTTTAGCAGTTATCATGGCAAATTTTATTTGAATGCTGAAGCAAACATCTCGCACTTGCATATCACAAGCTAAATGTGGGCCAGGATAAAATGTTGACAGGGGTCTGCCGATTTCCCATAAAGACTTCACCACTTTGTAGACGATTTATTACTTTTCACTGGAACATTTGGACCTTGACAAGCAGTGTGTGGTCGACAATGCACTTTCATACACCTGTAACTGAGGACCCTTTCCCGTTAGAGATGTATTAATGTGATTCTCTCTGATAAGATGATGTTCTTGGAGAGCATAATTAAACTGGCTGGATTAGAGTCACTGACATGCCAGTAGAATACCTTGTAACATGTTATAAGACTTGAAACTGAACCTGTTGAGTTTTCAAATAACAATGTTATAGCACAAAGTTAAAGTTAGACATAGTACAAACCAGCTTGTGAAAATAAAGTGTATAATAATAAATGATTGCAGGTTTACATTGAGGCTTCCTCCAACAAAGTTAACTGGCTAACTCAAACACAACTAGATCAGCTCAATGTGGCCAAAAGAAACCCACATCTCGGTGACATTAAAATTCTTGAATTTGGAGGTGATGCAGATGCAAAACAGTGAAAATTTTGTGAAAAAACAGTGAAAAATTTGTCTAAAATCACTGAAAACCAGGAAATCAATTATGCTGGCGTGTCCATGGAATTTAACAGAAATTATGTTGACGATGCTGATACTACAATGAAGTGGGTGCAATGGTGCCCTTACCAATACACATAGTAATTTCATGGGGATATATAAAAAATTATAATCTAGTGAGTGAGAGAACAAAATATAACATTATAACAATTTGGTCATTTTACTCTGTATTATGGACATGGATTACCTTGATAGACCTGAACTTCAAATCTTAAAGGTGCAAGAGTCTAGATCAAATTTACTCATCTTATGTGGATAAGGAGGTGATTGGGGTACAATTACAGTGGTAAATGATCACCTGCAAATTGTTTCATCACAGACACATGCCATTAAAGATATCCACTTTCAAGAAGTTTTCACAAGTGCAGCAGTACCAAAATCATTAGTTGCCCGAGATCAAATTCAGTTTGAATGACTCAGTATCAGAAAGGGTACTCATCCATCATTTGCATTTGTACTTAAGATTTAATCATTGCATGTGCTTGTTGGATTTTGAGAAACTACATGGTGATAATGCAGAATTTATCAACAATGTGTTGAACCAGCTGACAGTGGATGCAAAGATTCATAACAAGTTTGTTCCACTTGCTGGATGAATAACTCTTCAGAGAAGTGTTACCAGACCCTCATAAACACTGAGATATAATGTACATGACGGCAAGATAGAAATCGACTATTGGGACCACCCACCTGATGTACCACTACCAGCTCAAGACCAACTTGGAATAATAGCAATAGCATGCGAAAACACCAGCAAAAAGATACATCAATGTCAGTGAATAATATCACCCAAAGACTGCTTCTATAACGATAATGTGAGATTCAGCGATGAACTCACACGAGCTGGTCAACAAGTCTCAAAGCCCCATTAACGCGCTACTCTCGAGTTGTCACTACCAACACAACCGTTAACGACATCATATTTGTGATGTTGGTTATGTTCTTTAAATAAAACTGACACAATAAATTATTATTAAATTAAACCAGAAAATGATTAAGTACTAAGTAATTTTATTTGACCTTGATACAGAAATGTTAGTATCTCAGCTTCCATTGAACATTATTGATCAGTCAACAATTTATGAGCCTGTCATGGCAATAATGTATAATACATTTTGTACATCACACCAAGTCATGACATTACATAAACTGACCAATTTCTTCTAAGCATTGAAGGAGTACTAGCAACAAAATATAAGCATCAAACCCCTCCAATTTGCTCAGTAATTCATGAATTTCACCCTAGTACTTGATGTGAATATTTAAGTTTGTCATAACAAAATGCTTTAATTTATTCTTTTCAAAAAAGTTAATCTCTTTAAAATTTATGACTTCAGATTTGTAGTAAGATTAAAACAGTTTCTAATAATATGTCCATATAAACACATTGACATGTACCAGCTATAGTGTGATCGCACTAGAAATCCAAAGTCAAATATATCCTAGTAATAATCTGTGCATATTCCTTGATGAATGCAAACAGTTATTAGAACCAGTGGTAAAAGAATCTGGAAAATGTGTACGATCATAATATCTTTGAAAAACATAAACTGTCCTATTGTTTAAGGAATATTACAAATAAAAATACTACTCTAATTACTAAGTAAAAGAAAATCATGTTTTCTTTATTATAATCAAGAGGAAAAAATACTTTAACTAAATAATTTAAATCCTACTTCGGTATACATGCTGCCTAGTTATAGCATATATAACAAACATGCAATGCCTGTGTTGTGCTTTTTTCAAACTCTGTTAAAATAGACAGAAAAGTATAAGAGTAAAAGTATATTACCACATAAATGTTTGAAAGGAAAAGGCTGAAAACAAAATGGTAATACAACCAGGATAGTTTCAATAGATCAGAAAAGTAACCGAGTCATTTCAGTTAGAATTACTAACTCCAACTGTCCACTCTCAGTGAAAGAAAACCATTGCAGTATAAAATCATTAAAAATATTGTTACAAATTCTTACAATAATTCATGATATGGTAGCAAGTTTTCATCACGGACTGCTTGTATAATCAACAAGAACTATAAAACTATAAAATCATGTATACAGATGCACAATTGCCTATACCAGAATCATGGCAATACAACTACTTTAATCAATATCCTGATGCTGATTAGTTGTGCCTTTATATAGGAATTATGCAAAGTTGTCTTTACGAAATTTAGTAAGTGTGTGACTTCTCCTAAATAATGGTAATTCGTAATACAAACAAATTTTTAACTTTAATAGGGAAAGGTTTGTTGCTACACTTTGCCTATTGATAAAAGTGCAGTCCAATTTACCCCAAAAGTTTCCTTCTTAACCTAATGTATCTTAGAAGAAACAGATAAATAAGTGCTTTAAATATGACAATTTATTTTTGTGAACAAACTAGTTGTAATGTAAAAGTGGAAGATAAGGTACAACAGCCTTAATCATGAATAAAGTATGTTGGATGAGTGCTAACATCAAATGAAAGCTATACCAAGTTACCAAATATTTACCCTTTACTAGACTCAATAAGACACTACTGCAATTGTACAACAAGCATCATAAATTTCATCTCAAATGAGCACAAATGTAAGATTTTCTTAACACCATAAACAGTTTGATGATGAAGTGAAACAACATTGGCATACATAGGGCATAATGTCACTGTCCATACTTAGATATAATTTGTGAATTATAAGATATTATATATGTATGATATAGACAAATATGACAGGTTTATCAAATATTGCATAACTTATGTCATATGAGTAGAGTATTATATAATTAAGCACACAGTAAGATGAAACTGTTTCAACATGCTTTATTTGATACTGTAGTATAGAATACTTCTTTTGGGGAGGGAGTGATAACTGTGTAATTTCAAATTTTACCATGCCCATATTCAGGCTCAAAATCTCCAAATGAGATTAGCTATGCAAAAGTTAAAACTGTAAAGAACTTAAAGTAAGCCAGGCATGCACAGGCTGCCTATGCCTCCAATGACATCCTGGTTTGCAGCATTTAGGCAGGTGTTCCAGCAGTTCCCTCCACTCTCTTTCCATCACCACCTTGTATTTTGGGACTTTTTCAGCTAAATAAAATATTTTTTCTTTCCTCACAATTTTCTGTATAATTCTTTCCCACCAACTGCAAGAAGCTGACATAAAATCTTTAGATAAAAATTTATATTAAGTGCTCACTTTAATATCTATAATATTTTTTATACCTACTGAATTACAGAAATATGAGGTGAAACAAATGATAATGTGTTTATTCAATACAATCCTACACCAACAACTGTAATGAAAAGGAGATTACAACAACTGCAGATTCTATTCTAAAATATATTATTCTGTAGGCTTTACCAAATCTGAATTGGGAGTTTGCTGATCAGTCTCAAATTTCATACTATCTACTAGTACCAATAACAGTTCCCTTCCTCTTCCATCATAAGGGATACTGACATATCCCAAAATATCAGTTAAATGCTACAATATCATAACTGTCAATTTTCTTTTCTTTCCATTACTATCATCAAAGGCACCTGTTTTCTGAATCTATATTTGCTACACCATTATGTTTTTGTCTACTGCATCTATCACCAATGAGACCTAAAACAATCTTTATGAATAGCCACTCAATAGTGAATGAATAAAACTGTGCAATATGCTGTCAAGTGTCTTAAAGGCATATTTCACCACCGATTTTTGAAAGTTAACAGAAAAACAACAAACCACACACTGAATTCCTACACACACTTACAAATCTAAAATAAAACTTTCAAGTAATTACAGTCTAAATTTTTGTAATTAATAATTAGATCTGCAAAATGTAAAGACTTTACAATACACTTCTTCACAGCCAGCTCTCCACCAGCAATTTGTAATACACGGAATGACTTACCTCTGCACACACAAAAACTGTCCAGCTATCATAATCTTTGGAAAAGATATACAGACATGTATTATTTGAGACTTAAGCTGTTTACCCTGTGGTGATCACTCAGCTTCTGTTTGATATGGCTGTTTAAGATATCAAATGTAGCATACTTAATTATAATTTTATTTTGAGCAACAAAGTTGCTGACCTTTCCTTCTCTTATAGATTTCATACTGAGAATGATTATTTACTTGTCGAGTGCAGACTGTAAAACAACATTGGAGATAAACTGTTTAGGACACTTTCTTTACTTCATATCTATACTAACTTGAATATATTCTCTTTGTGATGTGCCACCTTCCTTCTTGCTGGTATGCACTTTTTTCATTCATTCATATCAAATAGTGACTTGAATACGCTCTTGTTGTTATGAACCTCTTTCCTATATGGCTGTCACAGTATAATGAAAAGGATCTTTGAACTTATTTCCTATCTTTTTGCCTATTAAATGTTTTTACAACAAAATATGTTTAAACTAAACTACTGTATCCATAGATAAATTATTCCTACTAATAAAAATATTTCTTCATTAAAAATATTTCTTTTTCATAAAATTATATTGTAATATTTACATATTAAAAAACAAATGTGTATCCACAAAAATATATGCATATGTGTTTAAATATTATTTTCATAGACACTGCTTAGAGCTATATATATATATATATATATATATATATATATATATATATATACACACACACACACACACACACATAAACACATTCATCCCTAGGTAATATGTACATACGGATGTATCACCTATGTAAATAGAACATATTTTTATGGACAGTTATAAACATGCATTACTAGATCAGCTACATACATACATACATACATACATACAAACATACTTGCACATATATGAACATATACACATAAATACATACATATGTTCACATAATATATCTTTACATGAATTACTGGATCAACACTGAACTCCTCTTAGCACATGCATCATGAAATGGGCATAGAGACAGGTAAAAAGGGTCATGTCTTCTGTGTAAGTGGGATAACTCAAGATAATGACACAGCAAGGGCAGTTAAAATTGTAAGGAATGACTTCATTGTAGAAGATTACAAAAATATTTCTTTATATATTAAAATCAACTTAAATAAAGAAATACTGACAGAACAGAATATTCCCTATTAACACCATTTGTCAATATATTCACTGACATTGTATCTATGAAAGTTAGTTATTGTTCTGTGTTTTTATCCACATAAAAAGAAGCATAGTAACATGCAGTTAGCAACTTTTCCTTATTGAAGATAAGAATTAACTCATCTAAACCAAAGACATGTTTATATTTAGCTGATATTAAGAGGCAACAGTTTTAAAACTAGGGTTCCAGGAACAAAGCCACTTTATGAAGAGGACCAAATTTAAGGAAAGTATAAGTGATATTAAACAAGTTTTCAGAAAGTATCTTCATCCATATAATCATAAGATATTGTAATGTTCAGCAGTTTATTATTGCATAAATGATACAAAGCTAATTTGTGACTGATTAAAATAATTCATAGAAAGAAACAACAATAATATTAAGGAGATTTGTTCTGTCTGAAAACTTGTCAGAAATGAGTTTGTACAAAGATTTTGCTTAAATCTAGTAATTATAACTTTTAAACTGGTCACTTTTCAATAAATATTTAAAGAATCTTAAATACAATCTGAAAAAGTAGAACTGGGTAATATAAACTTTCAAAAACATTTATAATATTTAAATGAAACACAAACTGAAAATAATGTCATATGATTTCATTTTCAATTCAAAACACTCAAAATTTTTTTCAATGTTGACAATTCGTAAAAAAGATTTATGTTAAAAACAAATTTTGGAGATATTTTTTAATAAAAAAATAAATAATGCAGCAATTTTAACATAGCAGTGAAAAAAGATCAATAATATACTGATCACAGTACTTGAGTAATATATTCATAAATACTGATAAATCTAGAAAGTGCATCATGTTCTCAGATGAATATTTCTTTGTTGATGTTGAATGCATTGCCTAAATTTTTTTACACTTTTTGGTTGATGTTCTTTCAGTTAAAGTTAAATAATTAATTACCATTTTGTCTCATAATTTGTAAAATCTAATAATAAAAAATTTCTCTATCAAAAATTATATCACAAAAATAATTAAAACTCATGGGTTGACGATTTTTGAAAATTTAGAATGTATGAAAAATTATAGGATAAATTAGAGTTTGGAAATACTTTGGGTGTGTGAATAACATAATTTCTTAAGAATTATTACACTGTATGATGAATACGAATGAATGAAACATTAAAGTCATTACTGTATGTCTATGGCCAGAAAACATATAACTGTATAAAGGAAAAAAGATATAGTGAAATTTGTCATAACATACACCTTTATGTAAAATCCACATGTTCATAAAGCGATGTAGCCCACATTGTTTTTTTTTTCTTTTCCAAACTCTAAATAAGGATTATGACCAGCTGGACACAATATAGTGGTACTTATTGATTCCTTTCAAATAAATTTTGCAGAATATTGGTGATACTTCTGTAAAAAGACAGAAAAGAGACCCAAAACATAATGTTGGTTAAAGACAGTTATTCTAGGTACAAACCACTTCTCAAGAGTTTTCTGTCCTAAACAAAGTAAATTACTAAATTTCCGTAGAAGTCATGGTTACACTTTTTTAAACTTGCAAAAGACTTTAACATTGTGTTGATGTCACCAGATGACAGGCTGGAATGCTTTTTTAAAAGATTGAGATAACAATTATGTTTATGGTATAATAAATTAAATAAGCAAGTAGATTTTTAAATACACCAACAGTGGAATAATTATGTCTTTTTGCACATATTTAAACAAAAGCATCTTTCCCATCTACAGCAAAGAAAATTACTGCACAAGAATCTTAAATATGATGTACAGCTCTGACAATGTTTTTAAATCATCAAAGAGTCTGAAAATTTAGTACAGAATTCTAAAAAACTATTTGATGGACAGCTTAACAGAGAGATGTATATAGCTGTAATAACTGATAGACTCAAAGGGTAACCAGAATACAATGCAACTGATGATGCCACAATAATTATTTTCAGACAATCAGGAAAATAATTAAACTTTCGTTAATACCCCACCTGTTGAACAGTGTATGAGGTGGCCTCTTCCAGCATGTGATTGTTTAATAGATATGTTTTCACTGTTTCACTGATAGATTTTTCCAAAAACTGTGGACAGTTTATTATGGTCTTAAGATGTAGAATAAAATCATCACTTTAGCACTTAAATTTATTTTAATTCAGTTAACTTTTTCCCCAGTCATTCTGAAAGTTATAAGAACACTTTAGGAACAACATTTAATAAACTAATTTTACACTGATGATAACATATAGACACATAATTCTACATAAACACACCCAATGTCACATAGACACACATAATGTTGCATACACACACATTATGTTATGTAAGCAATTACAAAGTAAACCAGTAATCTTAAATTTCTACAATTCCTCATGCAAAATAGATGATTGCATCATTCTACATGTTTTACTCTTTATTATAGCCCATTTCCAAATTTAATCTTTACACAAGGGACATATGTCCATTTGTGTCATTTGTAGACAGGTGTCTCTGTATAATCAAAATATTTACACAAAAATTGTTGTTTATGGTTGTATTAATTATATTATAAATATAATCCACTAATTGCTGTTAAATATAAAAACAAAAGCCTCATGTAATAGTTAAGAAAATAATTTCATAATGATAATACATGTCAACTAATAGTAACTTATAAGCAACAATAGTACAAAAATGCATTCCTTTATTTAACTTTCAATACAGTAAGTTCAGTTGACTATGACATTATATGCAAATGAGGCAACAACAAAAAATGACCAATCCCTTCAGTCCCCAGCTAATGTAAAGACTGCTACTAAAAAGCACCTATGGTTTAGTGCTCCAAATTTGTATACTATACAATTTGTTTTCATGGTAACATAAGAACATCAAATGCTGACAATTATGAAAGGCACCACTATGTAACTTGCTTTACATGTTTACAAAGTTTGTTTCAAATACCTTAGACATCTTGGGATTTATGCTCCAAAAAGAAAATTTTGATGGGCAGAGAGAGATATGGACCGATTGACAAAATGATTGTTGTTTCTCTCCAATATACATGGGGGGGGGGGGAGAGATGTATATTTTGATGATAAATCTTACTTGTATAAGCTACTATAGAGTTCAATAGGTCACATTCAAATGACTGCCCTGTTTAATCAAGGTCTACTCACTTAAAATGGTTACACAGATTATCATAGAATTTGGAAGTTTTTGGGACCCTATCCTACTGTCCCACTGGACGTGGACTAAATTTTGTAGAAACAGTTGTTATGCATTTCCTCTAAAAGTAACAATTGGCTTCTATTCCAGACAATGTCTCATAGGAAACTGACTGGTTCTCTGTATATACTCTTGATTGGAAAGTCCTTGAAGAAAGATTTAATGACCCTAGAAGGAGGCATTCAACTTTTCTGCTACCAACTTTAGGAAGTAACCATGAGCACCATGGAGTGGCAGTTCACTGGAAGCAATCACCCATGTTGCCTTGAGACCAGAAGCAGTAGCCTGGAAGAAAAGACACAACAGATCTGGTAAAAAATCTTTACTTTTATCTGCACTTAATGAATAAGATCACATTTAAATGAAATCACTAAAGAAATCAGTAGCTGCAGCAGAAAAAGGCAAAGAATACAACATCAGTGCTTTTTCCTGGCTGTGTCCTCATACTTTTCAGTATTGTAACATTAGAAACAACCCTGTAAAAACAGTGGTAACACATTGCAAAAGCAGCACACAAAATCACCATCCATATCATTTTGCAATCTTTTGCTCAGGTATTTCAGTTGATAGGTAACTTCACTAGATCATCAAGATCTTACATTTTATCAGTTCTGGTGATGTGGAAAGCTTCTCATTGATCAAAATTACCTCAAGGTATGGCATACCTTAAAGTAAGTGTCTCATAAGTAATTAAAGAACATCTGACATTTTGTTTGAATACTTATTTGAATGAAGATTTTAATGACATGATCTAATATAGATGCAAGTACTATGTATGTAAATGCTGTGAAAAACAATGGAATGGAAATAGATGAAAATCATATCGGATTATTGCCTTTGCATGAAACAGTAAGTTTCAATTTTGTTTCATTTGCAGTGATTTGACAAGACCAAAAATAATGCATGTACAGTTAGGTTAATGAATGCCTTTTACATGCCAAATAATGCTAGGGGTAACAGGAAAAACAGTGACAATTGTCTGTAAAAATTCACTTCAAGAAATCACAAAATGGAAACTAATCTTACCCTGTCACACATTGGTGCCTACTTTTTCCAGGCTTAAACCCATTTATATTATACCTGAACTAAAAACAAATATATTTTGAGAGGGGTGAGGGCAGGGCAGGGATATAAAACGTAAAAATTTGATGGGAAACAGTAGAAATATGCTTTTAAATCAACTTTTGTGGTAAATGTCAATTTTATTGCTAAGAATACAAAAGCAAAGCTTGAGGAAGTGGTAAGTGATACCCCAAACATTTTCAATATGGAATCTAAATAAGGAGTTATTTAATAAGATGTTATGCTAAAATTAGAAAATAATAACTGATTTATCCAATATATCACCTGAAAATATAGTGGTTTTTTTCTTTGATGACTGTTAGCCACCTAGCTATAAAATTAATAATTCGAGAAGAGTGATTATATTAAAGCCTGCCATTTAATACTATTAATGCCAAAATGAATTAATAAATATCTGAAGTAGATCCTAATTTAGAAATATAGCATTACATTTAATTTCTATTCAGCACTAACAGAAAATAAATCTCTGTGCAAACAGTTTAGTCCTCTGCATCCAAACTTAAGAATCAAAATTCAAACACACTGTGAAAATATTTTAACTTTCTCTTCAAATAAAAGTTTAAAAAGGTAACTATGTACACTTCTTCAATGATAACTCACGCACATTGGGGTCAGAAAACATAGACCACACTATAAGCAAGGGTGTGAGCTATCAAGGGACCTCCAAAATATCTGCCAGACATCCAGAGAACCGCGGGACTGGGGGGGGGGGAACTGGGCTGTTTAATGACTGAATCCTCATTTTATAATTGTGTCAAGAATAATTATCAATAAAGTGCTTTTTATGATGAAGTTGCTCATTATTCTGTATAAATTACATTTACTTTCAAAATGTCCAGTATCTGAAAGATTGATAACATGATTCCAACTGGTTTCAACAACCAAAACGGTACACAAGAACAATCATGTATTACAAACTGGCTTTTTGTTTTGTTGATTAGTCTGGTTCCCGGAGTGGTGTATAATACTATTTTGCAAAACAAGGCATCTACAAAGCAGGAAACCAGACTAAATGTTGATACACTACCAAACAAGATTCCTTTTTATAAAAAAAAATCCTGCAACATTTTGTGAGACAATTGTCTACATCGAAACTAAATTTTTGAATTGTTTAATTAGTAAAATATTGATGCCATGATTTCATTGCAAGTAACAGTGAAACTTCTTATCATCCTTGATGATATCTCTATGTGCAAATTCAGAATTTCTCTGAAACTCATTTTCCCCACAATCATCCAACTCTGTGAAACAAAGCTCTTTATTTTACGAAGTACTCATGTCGCTTGGTTGCCCTGCTATCTTTAATCAGTTATGACTGAGTAGGTTAATTTAAGGTAGTTTAATTAGATTATGTACAAAATAACATTTATATGTGTTTGATTGATCAACTGAAATGAGTTACCTGACATATGACCGAGGCCACTGGTTCTTAAGCATGTAGGATTTCTATGCCTTTTAACATTTTTTTGCTTATTCCACCTCCTTTATTTGATTCAAAAGATGTAATTAACGTGATAACAGAAAAGGAGGCCAGCATTTTATTTAGTGCAACAATACAACAAATGCTTCTGTTAGTCTGAAAGCAAAACACGGTCAGCACTTAATTAGGTTCTCAGAGAAATGCTTGCGGATAAAGCTGTTATGGTAGATTGACACATTTTACATTTAATTTCAAGGGAACACATTGCATTTATGATGATTACACTTAAAAGGAACTAAAAGATAGAACTAGAACACAAATTTCAATTAAATTTTTTTTATTTAATTGGTATTTATTTATTAAAGTACTGCCTCCACTAGGCGTAAGTGATATTTTCATTGATCAAATTTTCCTTGAATATTGTTAACTACGGTGTACTAAGAATGTTGTTTGGAAAGAAAATGTATCAAATTTTATTGATATTTCCTAATGTTGATTAAAATTTCCAGGTCCTATCTACCGTTTTAGATGATAAAACAAGCGATATATCAAAGTTTCCATTACCAAGTTTAATTGCAAATTTCTTCAAGTTCAACATATAGGGATGAATGTTTTGGTATTTACTGTTTTAAAAACTAGGATCCACACCTGACCCTGCATTATAAGCGGGTTCACGAGTTATCGACAGAGTGGTGTAACATTCTCAATCAGAATTTATTAATCTTGTAATAAATTATATCTAACAACAATAACTAAGAGTAATGAACATGATGTTGCAACTGGATTCATACAACAGTAGAACCACAGGACCTGTTATGAAGCTTGTTGAATAAATAGACTGCCAAACCCTGGATATATTACTAATCTCATTCAAAATGGTTATATATCTAACAAACAAAAGTTTAATACCTATTTCTGACCACTGATACTAATATTAAAATCGATTACCTTAATTGAGAAGAGTCTCAAAACATTTCTCTTGTCCTGATAGAGATATACTGTGCTTTCCAACCAGGCATTGTCTGTATTTCTTGGGTCATCTGCATACCCCTTGTATATCTGGAATACCGGTATTTGATATTAAATTTAAATAAAAAAATTTTAAAATTTTAAAAATATGCCTTTATTTAAGTCTGTAAATACAGATTTTGATTCACAATATAATAATTTAAATAAACCAAATCTTTATGCTTGGCAAGTCTGTGAAGAAGGAAATAACAAAAAGTCACAGAGAAACATCACAGATTTGTCAAAGAAAGATGACAGTTCACGGTTGAGGTCATTACAGTGATAACATTGACAGAAATAAAGATAACTCCTCTAATTGCCACAATATGGATCAATATTATTTGTACAAATCTGAAAGGCCAATAATTCCTATTGTGAAATGTCAAAGGCATCTAATGCTCTCTGTAAAACCAATTATAGTCTAATGAGTAGTGTTTACAGGGAAAACACAAAAATTGATGTTTTCTGTTTTGTAGTAATTATGGCAATATTGTATAGCAGATATGATATCAGCTACATAAACTTAAAAGGCCTTTATGCCAGATTTTGTTTTTGTAAAATTTGGTTACACTCTATGTTTGCAGGCTTTCAGAAAAAACTGTTTAAAGGTTGGTAGCTTAGAGTTGTGTGTATAAACTTGAAAGGCTTCTTTATGACAAAAATGGATAGATTTTTAGTGGCTGACAATAGCCAATGATGACAAATGGCACAGGTTGGATGACTGACAGTGCATGCTGGCTGTAGAACCATGCCATAAATGGTACTGACCTCACAGTCAACTTATAAATGAGGTTGAAGAGTCTTAAATTGGACACAGTAGTCTTAAGTTGAACACAGTTTGAGAACAACCCACTTAAGACTAAATACTTCAATGCATCCACAACAGTAAAACTGTTTTTGTCAGAAAAAAGTAACTGGTACATTTTTAATTTTCAAAGATGAGGCAACAACAGTTAAATGTGTAACTATTATGCTAATTACTTTCTAATGATCAAATAATATTTTGAGTAACGTCATCAATTACCAGTTTTCCATTTTTTAGTATTTTCTTCATCTCCTTTTTAAGTTTCTTCATCTGTATCCTGTCTTCCCCCATGAGACCAAGGGCTTCATCAGAGAATCTGATCTTCAGATTTTCTGTTGGAGGATGACCTGGTACCAGTATACTCTGTAATAAAGTATTGCATTGGGAGCAAAACAAGTAATGTATTATTACTAAAGACTTTGTAAGTTGCATTTTAATTAAGTATAAAGGCTGCCTTCTTAGAGGATGAGGTGCTGTCTTCTAAAGAGGCTGTTCATAACTGATATTCCATATACAGTAGTCCCTGTATGAGGGCATCATTCTTATCAAACTAATCTTGATGTTTACCTGTGGTGAAAGTGAGGGAAGGATGCCAAGTTTTCCTTGACATTCTTGCAGTTTGCAGCAATTATTTCAACTGGCTCTACAGTTCTTCAACAAATGCCTGTTTCACACTCTCCTTTTCCAATTTGGAGTCTGAGGTTTTGGGGCAATTTATTGGCTTGTGGTCATCTGCTAGACTGAATATTGACCTATAAGACTATGGGCCTGTGGTCAGGCCAACATTCTGCACTTCTCACATCCTTCATCACTGGACACATCCTGTCTCTTTTCCTGATGATGTGGTAGTCAATGAGATGCCAATGCTTGAAGCATGGGTGCATCCAAGACATACTGTTGTGGTTTGGCAGGCAGAAGACAATGATGGTGATTAGCAGGTCATCTTCAGTGCATCTCCTCAGTAGGAGGAGACCACTGTTATTGAATTTGCCAAAGCAATTTTTGCCAATGACACCTAGCCATGTCTAGTGATCTCTGCCAACTCAAGCATGAAGTAACCAAAGCAGATGAGCTTGTCTGCCTTTGGTACTTCTGCAATAAGACACTCCAGGTCCACATAAAATTTGTCGTTGATCTAATCTGGGTTGGTTATGGTAGCATAGGTGCTGATGATAGTTGCATATCTTTTTTCCCAACAGTAGGAGTTTTGTTTGCATTAGTCAATCACTCACACCTTTTGTGA
Source organism: Megalonaias nervosa (assembly GCA_016617855.1). NCBI lineage: Eukaryota > Metazoa > Mollusca > Bivalvia > Unionida > Unionidae > Megalonaias > Megalonaias nervosa. The sequence goes on from JAECUM010036098.1 coordinate 41,718, forward strand.
GATATGTGGGTTTGCTGACTAACTCTGATCTAATGGCAGACCCAACACCAGCTTCACATAACTCTTCTGTACTTCAGCCAGTCCAAAAGAAGATGTAGCTGGCTAAAACTTTGGCAATTTGTCCTTCCTCAGCTAGGCAAGATGCATTTAGGGCAGCAATGTGGATGTTGAATCTGGCCAGTTCTCTACCAACTAGAACTGTTCTTTTCTCTGGTCTATCTGCTGATTAACAGTCAATTAGTGTACACACATTCCAGGCACTGATGGTGAGCTGCATTGCCTTTGTCTTCTTGCTAGAGTTTTGACCACTAAGGTGGAATCCCCATCAGCTATAGCATGCTGACCAAGGTTAAGGTGAAGCAGACAATGTTTAGGGCACCTCTTCTAGCCCCCTTCTCATGTTATGGAGGTGAGTAGTGTGATCCTACAAAAGGCTGCTCAGTTACCCAGGGGCTGCCATATTCCACTGCTGCTTTGCTGTTCCCCCCTAACTACAGGACTTAACAGCCTTCTACAGTAGCTGGGTTAAGATGGTGCAATTGGGTGTTGCAGGGGAAGGTTCAAAATAAAGGACTGGTAGAGGACTCCTGGTAAAAGCACAGAGCATAATAATATTTTGTGCTGTTTAACAAACAACTTGAAAATTTTAATTTGGGGACAGAGAAGTTTTAAATAATAACAAAATAGATTTTGCTGCCTTTAGAGGGTATAAATATACAAACCATGGAATTTAGTTTTCAAGCATAGATTGTATTTGAATCAAACACAATTATTGTATGTGAAAGTGGATGGATTAGAAGATAGTTTGGAACTATCCTACTAAGAACAATTGGTTTTCTGAACTAAAGTGATAGTTCATTTGTCTGAAAAATAGAATCTTTGCAAAGGGAAGTAGCAAATGTTTCAAACTAAAGATAAGTCTTGTTTGTAATAAACCAAGCATCAATACAATCCAATTTAATTCTTGTTCTTAAAAGTTTACTAAAATCCTCTATATCTGCAGTAGGACCTTCTGGTGTGCTCTTAGAATCTGGATTTGCTACTACTTGTACTAAATCCATTTTTTTGTACCTAAAGCATCTCACACATGGAAGGAGAGTAGGTTTGCAGTAAACAAGATAAATCCTTAAAATTTACACAGTTGGTGTCCTCCACAACAGGAATAAGAGAACCATGAAGATAGTTTTGCACCATCAAAAATTTTATGCAGGTTTTACATTGAGAAAAAAATGAGCCCATTTTCTTTTAACCACATCTGAACTCTTTTTAGGCATAATTGCATCTCACATTCAATAGATTGTATACTTCCTCATCTACAGCAGATCAAAAAGTCATCAGTGTATAATCGGCAGGCAGTTCTTAGATTATGGCATTTCAATATAGCTTTAATTCTGATGTTAACACATGTAAGTGATAAAATACTGCCCTGAGGTACCTCCACATCTAGTGAATAGCTTTAACACAGGGTGGAACAAACATTAACCGTGAAATATATATCTTTCAAAAATTAAAGTTAAACATAAGACATGAGTGATCTCCCATTACATTGAGAGACTGTTGCCAAATCTCATCCGTCATCAATTACTACTTGCACTTCTTGTCTGGTCAGCATGCTCTTCTATAAGATAAATAGTGTTCACTTTGTTCCTTTTCATCAGTTTGAGTTTTACCAGGGAGTTTTAAACCAATTATTTTAATTTTTTTGTGGTCTTAATATCACTCAATCCTAATCAAGAGAAACGTTTAGGACTTCAAAATTCTAACTTTTTTGCATGACTACTAGCTAGAACTATCTTAACTGCCTACAATACAGTCAATGCAGTTATGTATCACCTTGTCTTGCTTTGCCTTTGCACGACTCCTGAACATGACCCTTCTAGTGTCAGCAGAAACATTACTCTCTGACGACATGATCCAAGTTTTGGCCTACAAAATCTTTACAAGCACTAACATAACAGGTTAAAGTAACCATGTTTTCCATCCAAAATATGTGTGTCACATTATTCCTTCAGGAGCAATTGGAAGGCTAAGGCAACCAATATTCCTTGGACCCCCACCATCAGGTCTAAAAGTATTTTATTTTGTGCCATCTTTGATGCAACCATATTTAAGCTTTCCACATCTCAGGCTGGATATGTGTCTTAGCAGACTCACTGTCCCAATAAAATTAGCCAACTGTCCATTTAGCCCTTAGATCTTCAGTGGAATGTTTGCCCATTAGGATCACCCTTTTATGGACATTTATGCAACATGGTAGAACACCCAACTAATGGCTTTTGTCTCACCAGTCTCAGATCTAAACAAAATTGGCAGACAATGCTTTTTCCTGTAATTGAAACTGTTTTGATGCACAAGTCCTTCCCCCAATCTTCATTATCCCACTGAGCATGAAAAATGTGGATCTTGATTCTAGAAGTGTAGATTCCAAGACAAATCTTGTCTTCTCCTGACTTAATAAATTAATGCAACTGATGGTTTTCCATCAAATTCCAGAGATGTTGAACCTACAAGCCTTGCTCATATCCAACAAATGACAAGAAAACAAATAGTTCAACAAAGTGGTAGACAGATTGCTCAGGCATGGTGGTCAACCACTTTGAAAGCTTACAAGGGAAACAAAATAGATTTCTCCCAGAACAAACAGTCACATCAATCCCTTAAAAGTACCACAACTTGTTAACTTTCTTCTTTGCCTCTCCAAGGAGATAAAGACAGCCCCCATTGCCATCAAGGGTTACCATTCCATCATTATAAGCTGGTTAGGTCAGAAGAATGACCTAATGACATTCTGGAGTTTCAACTTGTTACAACTGAGGGCTACAACTCTTTACTAAGAATGGAACCATCTAAGGCACCATTCAAACCATTGTCTATGGCCTCCATGACCTATATCACTTATAAGACCTGCTTTCTAGTTACTTTGCTACAGATGGCCGACTCAGAAAAATGCATGCCTTATTTGTCAGCAATATACTTCCCCATATTCCACATCTAACCTCAAATGAGAGTAAATTGAACTGCCAAAATTATGTATCACAGACAATATGCTTAGTTATGTTCCAAGATAGTGAGGAATATTTAGGTTTCCCAACACATTTGGAACAGAAATGTCAATGTCTTTTACACATTTCTTAAGGATGAAATAGATTTTTCAAAGCATTCACATGTGAATTACTGAATTGAGTCACGATCATTTTGGCTTATAAAATATGCATTTTAAAATTAAAAGATGTTTCTATTTAGGAGACTCTCCTATAACATCTGAAACAGACAGATAAACATGTACTAAAATCACAGTATCTATCACTATAAACAGTTATAACTATAGAATATCATATAAACTTTCATGCAATTCAATTTATTCATAGAATGAAAAAGTGTTCCTACTCTGTTTAATTGCATTTGAAGGTATAAAATACAGTCTTTTTAAAAGCATTGTTTAAATTTTGACAAAAATTCCTTCAAAACTATATGTCTTGTATATCCAAAAGAAGGACTTACTTTTCTACCCCCTGATCTCTGGTTGGTGGCCTAACATCTACTTTTAAATATAACCTGACTTATGATGGACTGTATATTTATTGCAGACACTATCAAGGACACCCATAGCATGGGATTCAGCATTAAAATTTGCTCAATGGTATAAGCGTAAAATTGAAGGTTACTATATATAATAATACTTCACAGTGTGTTCCCTTCACAAACTGCAAAACAATAAGCCAAGAGTTATCTCCATACAATTTTGTTAACTTTACATATCAAAAGGGAAAATGGGGAAGGAAAGTTTCATTATTTGTCTCTTGCACTCACTGAGATCACATGCTGCAGACAATGTGCTGCCACAGTGGGACACTAGAATGGTCTTCATGCATTCTGTATCATTAAATATACCTATATGGAGCAAATTATGTGGTAACCATTCTAACTGACCAATCCAATCACCTGAGCATGTGAAATGACTATACAAATATGCCCAAGGCAAACATCCTGAAGACCTATACTGCGATTTGTATTCAAACTGACTGAAGAGCTCTGCAAATTCCTGATCAATTCAATTTCAACTCAGTTACATACTTTTCCTTTAATCATGTGGCACACAAAATATTCTGAATTTAACCCAAATTTGAACCATATTTACACAATTACAAGGCTTTTCCCAGTCATAAACAAGCCAACTTTTTCTTGATCTTCCTGGTCATGTGGGTATCATAAATATGTTTGACAAATATAAAAGCTATTTCTGCACTAACAACAATCAATGAAGCATTTTACCCAATCTCGTATAGAAGCAAGCTCACTAAACCACAGGAGAGTCTGGTTAAAGATAATCTTCTCAATTTTTCAGTAGATTCTACAAGCAGACCATGATCTGCAGGTGCATAATGTGATGGCAAATCTGAATTACACATCTGCAGTCAGGCATGTGGGTATGATGTAGAAACATATTATTGGGTCTTAAGTTTTAATTTTGAAATACTGCAGTAGCAATCATACAATACTGACAAATGTACACATAATCTGAAAGTAATGCAAGTATTTGTTTTAAAAATGCTACTGTATTTACCTGAATATATAATGTGCACATAAATGCAAGGAGCACAGGCCTAGATATGCTGTTAGATTATGAATTGGTGTATCAAGAAATTGGTTTGCTTTGTTTAAAATTTATAAACATATAAGGAAGATTTTTTGGTGCATTATGCAGTGGGAGATTCAAGCCTATTCTGTTTTTGTAGTTTTGTGTGCATTACACATAAAGCAATAAGGCACAGTATTTGCTTAGTGTAAGGCACATCCGTATAAGCATGTATGGTCGTGGACCATATTTCCATGGTTCACACCATTTTATGAAAATACTGGGTAAGGACTTTATAAAGAAGAATGTCTTGAATGTAAGGATCAAAATAAACATAACCATGAATTAATAAGAAAAGGTAAATTAAGTGATTTTGTAATGTTAATACTGTACACTGATCGCTTCTCACAACTCAGCTGATTTTGTACTTCCATAATGAAAGACTCCACAGATTCTTTCTAGGTTTATTGATTGGTATACTGACTTGAGTTTCCTTTTTCCAGTGAGTTTTTCATGTATTATCCAATAAACAAAAAAATCTATAAGTAACTGTCAAGATAAGGCTATCATTACCGATGAAAAAAAGTTAGAAAAATAACAAGTAAGGACTCTGTAACAAATTTTCCTTTTCATTATTCAAAAGTAAGCACTTTCTGTTTTCACCCTTACTAAGATTGAATAAAACAATAGCATATTTCCAATTAGTAAGGACTGGTATAAACCATACATTAAATTAGCTGATAGTTATAATATGCTTAAAATACCTCAACATACGACAGTCTACTCTGATGGATCTCATAACCATTATAGTGAGGGAGTACTGTATATAAACAATTGATTCTAAACACTATAAAAATTGTTTCAACTTTTTACTTAATCAAGCAGTATAAAAGCTAACTCTGACTGTCTTAAGCCATGACAGCCTTGTTTTGATTACTTGCATCTTAATATAAGGACTTCATTTCAAATCATTTCTGTACTACATATTTAAATGATAAACATGTACTTTTAGATTTTTAGAAGAATCAAAGGACCCAGTAGGTATCTGTAGGTTCAAAGTAATCTATGACAATGTGTACAACTTACAATACCTTGCAACAAATAAAATGCTCAAAAATGCACAGGATTCCTTTTTAGCATTGGAGATACTTACCTCAGGTAAGGCCCATGGCTCTGTGTCTGATCTTCTGACAGCCACAAACTCAAATTGTGGCTTTCCATCTTTCATCATCTTCAGATTATTCTCATCATACTTCCATCTGTGAAAATTAACATTAAGTTAAGGCTCCACTAATTATTAAAATCTTAGTGTAAAGACAAAGATGAAAAGAGTGGTAATATCATTATTTGCAATTTATCTGTATATATACATTGTTTAAGCAAGTAGTTACTGCTACATTTAAATGTATTACAAGTAGATGCTTGTTAGCAGCTGTATAGATTTCTTTGGCTTCAAGGAAATAATAAAAGGTTTTGAAACGGATTAAAAGCTCTCCATTCATATGATTTGCTTGAGGCAATTATTTATTAATAGGACATCCATACTGTACTTACATGTTTTGCACTAATTTTCATGATGAAGTGAATAATGCATTTTTCATGTTCTATGCACAAAGGTACTAATCTAAAGCAGAAACACATCTGTGCTATAATTTTCACATTAAGTGAATATGTGTGAAATTGGTCCACTCATGGTCAACTTTTAGTTGCAATAAAGTAATATATGGAATGCTGTTTTCACCACCTTAGATATAAAACAGCTCCAATATTGTTTAACATAGGTTCTTAAAATAGCACTCCATTGCTATAATGCAGTAGATGGGACTCATAACTGCCGCAAGCATTTCTTGTACCAAACTGCTGCATGATGCCAAAGATCAAATACATGGGGGGGGGAGGGGACACTCATAAAGGAAGAAAACATCGAAACATAATATTTCCGTTTATGAACATGATATTTAATTGTGACATTTTGGTAATTGTGCACTCAAATAAATCTAATAATTGCATGCATAAAAAATGCATATATGTTATTCAATCTTTGAGCTGCTGTTTGGGTTATTAAATCCATAAGGCATTTAGCAGGGACACATTAAAAAAAATTAATCATTGAAAAGTAGAGTACACTGTCTTCATTCCTTGACTAGTGATCATTTCTAATGTAGATCTGTCTTGGATCTGAAACAGCCATTTTCAGCTGAGATTCACTATGACAAAATATCACTATTTATATTTGTTTCAGTCTCTGTTACAACATTAGTGCCCTGAATAACATAACTGGGATCTGCCCAAGATTACTTAACAGAAATTTACATTCATGGTATGGTGTCATGTATCATGAAGACAATGAACTATTCTGCAACCTGTTAGGTATATTTAATGTGTACCATGTTTGACCTTTGTCTGTAATTGAGGGTAGAGTAGTTATTGCCAACCTGATTTCTGGCATGTTTGTAAGTTATAAATAAGTTGTTTACCGATATCTGAATTCAAGGTCAAGCCTTACTTACAAATTTAAAATGTTCTGGAAGTCAACTTGTGACCCACATCCTGGTCATTTTATTTTGTCATAATTTTTTATATAAGGATAAGATAAATAAAATTATTCATTCCTACTTTAAGTTCAGTCTGTGGAATTTTTTTCTGTTCTTGTTCAAATATAATTTGAGAGGAATCATTTACTTAAATCATTCATTGGAATTACACAGTGCTCATTGACTTTTGGACTAAAATGCTGTTCTGGGATTATTGTGAATTCATTCAAAAATATTCTGGATTATATCACTGTGATTCAACAAGACTGTTGGTACATCAGCACATTCAAGATTGGAATTCATTTAGAACGCTCTATACTTATGGACTTGTGATAAAACTCTTAGGAGTATTTGGGATTTAATTCACAATAATGGAAGTTCCTTTTAAATTTTCACTTTGTATTCAAAGGAAATAAAATCATTGTTGAATTTTATAAAACTTGTTGGTTCAAACTGATTCTGGGGTTTTTTCTGGCATGTAGTTTAGGACCATAGAAACATAACACTTCCTGCTGTATTTTGAAGGAGCCAGCTTAAAATTAAAAGTACATGGCTGAATCAATTGAATAATATAACAAAATTGTTAGTGTCTTAAAAAGGAGACAGTTATTATATGAACATTTGGAAAAGTAAAGTCTTCTTTGAGCAGGCTGCTGGCAATTAATTAGAAGGCTGAAGCTGATATCAGAAATGTCAGTACACTAGTCATACAGAGGCATCACTTCTATAGCCAGTGTATATATTGGGCCACATAGCTTGCTGTGGTTCTACATGTTGTGAAGGATTTGTACTGTGAGAGTCACATATAGTACAATGTAGCTGCATATATAATGGCAGTGTTATATACCAGTACATGTATATATAATTTGCAAGCATTAGTCCTGCAGTCAGATTCTATAAGGATGATAGACATTTTTAATTGGTGCATTATGCAGATGAGATAAAATACAAATACTGTCTTGTTCTGTCTGGTTATGAAATGACAAAAATTAGGTGTAGTGGAGATCGATGATTATTAATCTTAGGAAGCTCTAAGTTCAGCTTAAGACCTGCTAATTCATTAGCTAATTTCTGCCTCTATTCTGATGTCTTGACCATAATTTTCACATTAAGCATGTTTATGGGAAAATTTGTACACTAATGATCCACTTTTAGCTGCAACAAAGTAATATATGGAATGCAATTCTCACCATCTTATATATAAAACAGCTCCAATATTGTTTAGTACAGGTTCTTTATAGATTTGAAAATTGCAAATTTTAGTGAATTTCATGGGGGCAAACACAATCAGATCAGCTTTGTTATACCCATCTTAGTTTGAAAACATATACATGTCAATGATGTTATGAGCTTTATTTTGAAAGCACGTGACTTTAGATGTGAGAGGGTGCATACTTGGCAGCAGCCATAAATGAAATTTGTTCAGTATAAATTCAACAGTTCAATAAGCTGACCTGGCACATTTGTTTGGTGCTGATAGCAATTTCGGATTTCCCATAGCTTGCTACTGAATATCGATATATATTATCTTGAAGTGGTTACATACATGTTTATTATTATTATTATTGTTATGTACCTTTATTATTATTATTTAACTTTATTATCATTATTATTATTATTATTATTATTATTATCATTATTATTATAGTGGCAAAATAGAGATCGATTTTAATGCAGCAATGGGTTTCTGCAATACTCAACTGGAATAAAATTATGAATCTTCCAGTTAAATGGATACATATAATGGAAAATAGACATACATCTGCCTAACTGAAAGTATTAGTAGGGGTCCATAGCATGACAGCATTGTATGCAAAACTGCATTTTAACCATGAGTGACATAAGGAAGGATAGCTCCCCATTTCCCTTCATCAATTAATTTCAAAAGCATGCAAAATTCTGAAGTTTGATGCTTGACTTGTGTAAAAATGTTTCTGTTGAGCATTTTGTTGAGATTTTTTTCTCAAATATGAAGACCAAAGTGCCAGTTTTGCTTAATTTCTCCAAATGTCTCCTGAAATTCAGATGTTATCTTACCTTTCTCATGAAACTGCTGACAATACTGTGATTGATATCAGAGACACAGGATGAGAAGAGAATAAGAAAGACTTGGAAATTCTCAAATCTTGCTTAGATTTGAAACCAATTTAAGAATTTCTGCTGTCATAACTGCATTTTCAGCTTGATGCTTGCTGGATTTTCAGTACAAGCTTCAGTGTAGCCAACTGACTAAAAAAATTAAATTTGAAGAAAACAGTTTGAGATGTTTGATGAAATTGGAACATGCTGTCATTGCTCAAATAGAAGAAAAATAATTATGAATTTTAATTAAATAGTAACCATATGTCTGTGCACTGAACAAAAATTACAGACTTGTCTCTCACTGTAACAGTCTTATCTCCTCTATCATATAATACCCAAAGAGTATACAAGACTTTGTTTGGTCTCTTATAACATGACATGAGCCAATTCATCATCTTGTACTGTATAATTGCTATGTCCTCACAAAAGTCACTTCCCTTTCAAGGCCAACCTATTTATCAACGAAGAGGCTGATGATCTACAAGATAATCAATATTAAAAGTCATTGAATAAACACATATTTACCTAGTAATGACTGGATCCACATGATGATTTGGACCCCAGCGACCCAGCATTCCTCGGCTTTGAAGCCCAGTGCGACCTATTGGATTCAGTGGGATTCCATTGTGTACACGATAATTTCCAAAGTAACTGTACCTCTTTGTGTTTTTCTCACTATCAAAAGTATTGAACTGGAGCTTTCTTTCAGCAACAGGCCTATGAAAAGATGAATTAAATTTAAATTAGTAAACAGACTGCATACATTGCACAAGATCAGTGACAGATAACAGATCACATTTCGGGTTGCAATCACCTATATCAGAATATCAAGTTCAACATGAATGCACTGAAACCTGAAAAGGCTAAATATAAATTCAAGTTCAATGCATTAAAACCTGAATAGGCCAAATATAAATCCCTCATACATTCAGCATTAAATGAAACACAAGCTCAGTCTTCGAAGTCTCCCAAATAATCAGCATTAATTAAATCACAGCTCAGTCCTAGAAAAGTCTCTCACATAATCAGCATTACTTAAATGACTTCCTTGTTGCTGGATAGTCCCTCATAATCAGTGTTACCTAAATGTTTTGTTCAGCCCTGGAAAGAGGTCTTATCCTGTCTGCAATCAAGAAACTTGTTAAAAAAATGAAAACTCAAAACTAACTTCCTTGAGCCAAAATTTTAAAGTTCTGTTCTATTTGATTTCATGAACAGTATATTTGTGTTTATTATACTCTGAATACATTTTATGTATTTTATGTCTATATTGATTAAATATGAACATACTTGTGATATTTATTATTTACTGTGTATATGGCTACATGACCTCACAAAATATGATGTGAAATGCAAGTAAATGCTTTAGGATCATTATTTTTCTTCTTTGTGAATTGATGCAAAATGCAAACAAACTGTCAAATTGAATTAGGTTCAAATTTTGGTAAATTACAAATTATGTTAAACATAAACACAAAGATGATTGAAATGAGTCTTTCTACATGTATCTACTAGCTCAATCTAACTCCAGCTAATTATACAAGCACATGCAAAATATGATCATTGGGGTCTAATCCTGATTTCTGCATCATACGTTCATGAATCAACAAAAAATATAATAATGAAAATCAAAACAAGTGACCTTAGCATAAGAAATTCATGTTTCAGGGAAAAAATCAAACTCATGTAGCAAGTTTGTGAGATGGATTCAACATTCTCTGTGGTTTATTATCATTCTGAGAGACACTCAGGTATAGATTAAAAAAATTTAAAAAGTCCCCCCAAAAAACCCTAGGAAATACCTTATGACATGCCCATTTAAAATTACATGGTTGATCTGTTATTCGAAGCAGATTTTCAGTCCATACCTGCAATTAATACTGCATCAGTTAATGAAGCTCTAAATTTTCACTTCTACAAATGGTTTCAATTACTTACAGTTTCATTGCACAAAATTGAGTATAGCATTTGTAAACATGAGTCTCTAGAAGGGACTGACACTTTACTGGGCAAAATGAACTTGCAGGAATTCAAGACAATACCATTTCTTCCTTTAACTGTTCTGTGTTGAAATGATCTCTGATGCTCTTCAGTGATAAAAAATGTCTAAATTAGTTGCAATGGTAGCATACTGGATGTCAGATTGACACCATTTTCATCTAGGACCAAGTAAACATAATTTAAAGTCTTTTAGAGCAAACCCCATGTCTCTACTAGTGAAAACCATATGTTCATATAACTATCCATTTAGAAAAGTAGTGATAACAAAGCAGCTGGTGCAGCTGCCATGTGGCGATCAGATTGGCATCATTTTCACATAGGACCAACTAGGCTTTACAAGAAGTCTTCTGATGAAAATGCTATCTCAGTGTGAGTTTTTCTTCAGGAGGACTAGCAGTACAAATATTTTAAGGATGGCTGCCATGACGGCCATATTAAACATTAGATCAGCATCATTTTCATTTAGGTCAAATAGGATCATCTAGACAACATGTCATTTAATGCTCAGAAACATGTAGGTATAAATATTCACCAGAAATAGAAGCAATTCATCAAAGATGCTGTAAAAGATGTCATAACATACCAAATGCTGTGAATAACTATGTCAGTTTTGGTGAATATGGATGATAGCCTTTGGTATATTATTATAATGAAACTGGATGATTCTGTCAAAAATACATGGGCCAGTGAAGTTCAAGTCTTTTAAGTTTTCATGTTTTAGCTATGCATGGTTAGTGCAAGAATGTATGATAGAAGAACTTTTCTAGCTATGTTCAGACAATGTAGGTTTGATTCCTCAGTACAGATCTGGTCAAGTAAGATAGGCGATTCTACAAGAAATATATAGTATAGACAGTACAAGCCATTACTGGAAATTAAGAAATATTAAACATTAGATTACCATTAATTTTCAGAAACACAATTGCATCATTTCAATGTTCTAAAGATGGTTTAATCATTCAAGGAGGAAGACAAACTAAAATTGAAAAAGATCAAAGAATTTGCAAACTATGTCTTAAAGAAAATATCAACTGTGTAGATGATGAATTTGATTTTGTATGTACATGTGAATTTAACATGGAAATTTCTCAACAAAGATGTTTAATATCAACCATTCAGTGGACAAGTTTACATATCTACTGTCCAGTTAGAAAACAAGTCTAATTAAAAGTGTTTCAAAGATCCACTTTGTCAAACCCAATCTGGCACCACTAAAACTAAACAAACCTCACACATGGTAAAGATCCACTTTGTCAGCCTAGTCTGGCTTTGCTAAAACTATAATGGTAAATACCTACAATGTCAGCCAATCGCCAATCTCACATTTTTGAAACTACACAATACTCACACATTGTAAAGATCCACTTTGTCAGCCCAATCTGACTTTGCTAACACTACAGGGCTGGTGTAAGTTGGTGGGTTGTACTCAAGAAAATCAACCTGAAAATAGTTTCAGACATGTAACTATAATAAATATGTCTGTATTAGTTTAGACATGCATAAAGATTATATATGTGTACGATTAGTTTCAGACATGCCAAAAACTGGGCATATGTGTGTAGCTGGTTTTAGACATGCATAAAGAATATACATCTGTGTGCCTTTGATTTCAGACATGCTTATAAAATTAGCATATGTGTGTAATTGGTTTCAGACATGCATAAAGAATACACATATATGTGCTATTAGTTTCAGACATAAACAAAGAATGTGTGTTATGTGCGTAATTGGTTTCAAACAAGCATTATAAGTGAATGTGCATATGTGTACTATTGTGCAGAAAAAGCAATGGTCTAGAAATTGATCCTTGTGGAACATCTGGCTGCATGAGTATCAGAAAGTTAACTTCAAACGGAAACATAGTGTTTGTCTGTCTTCAAGATACGATTAAAATCATGTTGAACTCCATGTGATTAACAATGTCATAAGCCCTTGAAAGGTAATGAAACACAGTACCTACCAAGTTGGTTTGAATAATTGCTATTAACCAATCATCTACTATTCTTGTTAGTGTAGTGGGGAATGAATGTCCTTCACAAAAGCATCATTGTAATAAATATAGTAAATTAAAAGAGTCTAATTTATTACAATTTGTCTTAATAATATCTTTGAATGTGGTGATTAATAGATTTATAACTATTTATATCAGGAAAATTTTCTTTGCTGTGTGTTGCAAATACCTTTGCTAGTTTTAGACTTTTGAAAAATACCTACTGAAATCCTTAAGATTTAAGATGTACACAAGTGAAGGAATAATCACTTGAGATGAGAGTTTTATGAATTTAGCATTTATATCATCTAGACATGTAGCTCTTTTCATGTCAAGTTGATCTAATTCGTTTAAAATGAATTCTAGACTTATTTGAGGTATTTTTAATGACCTTCTAAACTTCTAAGTTTTCAGGAAGAATACTCCTTTATTATCATTTATATCCAAAAATTAAACATTATGAACATCTACACTTACATCCCATGGAACTTTGTCATCAGGGACATTAAATCGATGAAGATCGGTTTCTGGGTAGGGAGAAGAGCGGGACCGAGTGTGGACTTTTACTTGTCCCTCCAACAATTGATAAACCACAGTTTGAACCTCAGCTGCCTTGTTCTCTTCTTGCTTCCTTTCTGTAAAATACATAACACATTTGATCAAACCCTTATAACATTCTCTTTTATACTGAACTTCAGTTATCACCATAATAGTTATGTGTAACAGATAAATCTCTACTCACACATTGCTGACTACACAGCAAATTCCAACAGCTTAGTTTGTTTATGCCTTGCAGGATTGCATAGATCAATTCAGATGATAGGCAACACTGCCATGTGATCTGATAATATCTGCACAGAATTGCCATGGTCCTACTGTGGTGATGCGGCAGATATGCACTGACTAGTTCAAGTGATAACAGACACTGCTAGGTGGCTTGGCACATATCTGTGTAGGATCTGCATTGACCAATTCAGGTGTTAAGTGATGCCACTAGGTCTGTTGCTGTTATATGTTACAGTATATGCCACATTACTTGTACATTCAAATACTGCATGGTAGGATAATTAACGTCACGAATGGTGAAGGAGGCTACCTCAGTGAACTGGTATGTAAAGCTATTATAACCAGAGTTTGTGTCTCAATTTCATAGCTTCGGTAGAGTCAAGGTCAGGGGTGAATCCCTCCCTAAAGAAAAAAGAGATACCATGGATTCACCACCCAGTGGTTGGGGTCCCCAACACCAGTAGGGACTAAACAGGGTCATAGGGAGTGTTGATCTATTCCCTTTCAATATATAATCAATCCAAACCCAGTTCACGGTCAGATGGCCAAAAACAATGATCTTTACTTCTCATGTACTGATGCTATGCTTACACCAAGAAGTGTCTCTGATCCCTCACTTATTGGGCTATGTGACTTTCTCACACTCTGAAATGCCACGGATTCCTCCCTCAAGGGGGCTAATTCTTTGCACTGGGAAGTGACACTCATTCCTCCCTCATGGGATCTGGCAACTTTCTTTCTCTCTATCTATTGATGTGATTATTTACATAACTTTCTGTGATGCTGTTTGAAATATCTGTACTGGATGGACTGAAGGACAAGGTAACACTATATACTTCTTCCACTTTCCTGATGAGAGACAAATGTTACACTTTCCTATGGCTTGATTGGAATATATAACATTGTATAAATAAATAAAAACATGAAGCATAGGAAAAGCTATGCTTGGCAAGGAAACAAGGCATTATTGTCTTTGCACTTCATGACTGTCTTAAATAACTGTTGAACAGTTTGAGACTTATCTATAAAATAGATTTAAAATAATTATTCAGATGATTATTTTTCTTACAAGGAAGGACAGGAAGTCAAGTGAATCAAGGATAGATTTATTCTTTGTACTCTCTTTAAAGTCCATCTCCCCAAATTATTTTTACTATAAACTCTCTCAGTCTGGGCAGAAATGTTAGGAGCTGACAACTTTAGATTAACATATCAAGGCATTCCTTTGCCAAACCAACATGTTATAAATTTAATGCTGCTGTATTTGCCTGCAGGTTTCAGTCATATTTGTAAGGGAGTTCAAAAAATGTCTGTATTGGGTATGTTTACTCTGATAATATGATTAATATATCAACACTCAGTAAACCTGTATTTTCTCACCTTTATAAATGTTCTCAGGTTTTCAACAAACTGTTTATTATGCTCAGTTAGTGAGGATAATCTAAAGATTTATATACCATATAATAGACAAAATGAATGCATAATTTATTTATTCAATATAACACAATTATTTTATTTATTTATTTATTTATATGTTATGCATCCAGAGAGTATAATCAAAAGACTTTGAGACCACATAATGGATGATTTAAATGCAGCTTTCAGTATTCAGGTGTACAGTCTATTCAACTACACACTTCACCATAATGTCAGAATGGCAAGCTGAACAGACAGTTTCAAAAGGAAACATCTTTAATTTGCACAAAGAGATGTCTTTTTATTTTTTTTAAGCCATGTTATATTTCCTGCCATTACAATATTAAAATGCTTGTATAAGGGGTATTTCAAAAGCTCTGAATATAAAGCACACTACAACAAAGTTTCTTATTAGTGAATGTACGTCAGTGCATCCCCTTACAGTACTCCCATGCACCTCTATATACACACTCAGTCTGATCATCCAATTTTTAAATGCCATTTTTGTATACACTTTTGGTATGTTGTTCATATACTGGAAGAGTGCATATCCAACCATGTTCAGGCCTTGAAACTGTATGCCCCTTAGCAAATCTTTGATAACAGATTCAGCGACAATTTACTTAAAGCTAAATCAGGGATATCCGGATGATGTAGCAAAGTTTTGATGCTGTGCTTTATCAGGAAATTTTTAATGATGTCAAAGTTATGCCTGGTGTTTTGTCATAGCGTAAATAGATGGACACCTCAGGTACCAGTGCCTGGACAGGTGGTTCGGGAGTGTTCCAAAACTTTTGGGAACACTTTTGGAGCCATACAAATTTTCAGTTACTTTGGCAGAGGAAGGCACATGTCCATGAATTAGTGGTGGTTTTGCATGAAAAATAAATGTATAAAGCTTTCTTCACAGTCCGACCACATCAAATGATTTTTGGCCTCTGATCACTTTCTCTGATCCCGTTATATATTCTTTTGTCTTGTATCAAGTTCATAAAAGTAAATCTATGCATTGTATGACAATCTCGTTGAAATGCCTCTGGTCACTGTTTTGACATTTATCAAGTAGCTACATGTTTTGTGATTTCAACCCGAGACTGTTTTTTATCAGTCATCAATGAATGCAGGACCCATTTTAGACACTCCTTTCTGATTTTCAAACGATTCTTCAGTATGTTAAAAACAGGTGAGAAACTAATGCCCATGATAACGCAAATATCCTCCACTATGCTTTGAGCATCTTAATCGACTGCCCATTCATAGCAGCTACATAATCTCAACAATCACAATGGTCTTCTAGGCTGATGAAACCATGCTGAATATGTAGCATATTAGAGAGACTGATATCTGCCAATGTTATAAAAGTTATCCTTAATATCAGTTAGAGAGAATCCCGGAAGAGCCTGGATTTAACAGTTTGTTCTATGCTCAGTAGCAGAATTGTTCTCCTTCTATAGCACTGTTATGCTGCTGTCATTTATTTCACACACATGTATCTGCAGGTCATTCTGTAAAACTACTTTGTCTCCAGGTCAACATTAAAATTCGTTACTTCTCATAATACTACTTTCCTATACTATGTTTTTAGTGCTAGTGTAGTTATTCATATATATTGTGATGTTTGTTGTTAAATGAATATTGCATATTGTTTTTTGTTGACATTTTAGAAAAGCAGAGGGCCACAATCAGGAATTTGTATGTACAGAGTTACCTTCTTCAAACAGAGGATTATTATTATTATTATTATTATTATTATTATTATTATTATTCAATAAAGGAGACCTTAAGATATTAGAAACCATGCTGTTTTCAACCAAAAAGTTTCAGGAGCTGTATTATTGAACTGTGTCACTGGCAGCATTTTTTATGTACAAATCTAAATGCTAGGAATTGTCATTTAACAGGTTTACTGTAATCTGCATACCATACTCATCATCATAAAGCACCTCATTGTAAAACAGTCCATTTTATTATATGGGTATGGTCATAAATCCCATTTAATTACGTATTTAAAGTAGTTCAATATAGCATGATCTCACCTAAAAGTCAGTTCATTTTCATTGTTGTCAAGAACGGCATTAGCGAGGGAGTACTGAACATTGCAAAATGATGTTATATTTAGCTTTACAAAATATACTACTAACTGAAAAGTCACAGACCTGCCATCACATTTTCTACTAGCATTTCTGAATCTATGAAACCATAATTTGCATAAACAATATAGCCTGCCTGATCTTGTAAGTCCATTATACTCTGGCAGATTTTGGTCTAATTTTGCTAATGCATTTGCCAAGACAGATCCTGTTCAAATCTTTCTAGTATATTATAATATGGTATGAATTGTCTAATTTTTATAAGTTATTATACTATGGCAGATTTGGGTTTAATCTTCAAGTGCATTATACCGTGGAAGATCTGGGTCTAATCTTACTAGTGTATTTTGTCATCACAGATCTGGTCAAATCTTTCTGTTATATTATAATATAGCATACTGTATATGGATCTAGTTTTTACAAGTCATTGTACTATGGCAGATCTGGGTTTAACCCTTCTAGTGCATTATATGACAGCAGATCTGAGGCTAATCTTGCTAGTGTATCATGCAATTCCAGATCTGGGGCTAATCTTGGTAGTTTATTATGCCATTGCAGAAAGCGGCTAATATTGCTAGTTTGTTATGCCATTACAGATCTGGGGCTAATCTTGCTAGATTGTTATGCCATTACAGATCGGGGGCAAATATCTGTAGTTTATTATGCTGTTGAAGATCTGAGCTAACATTGTTTAGGCAATATGACCATGTCAAGTCTAAGTCAAATCTTGATAGTGCATTACACCATACGAGTTCTGGGCCTAATCATCCTGGTACATTTTACCATGGCAGATCTAGGTCTAGTATTGCTAGTAAATATGGGTCTAGTCTTACTAATAGAAATGGTATCAAGTTAACATTTTTGATATTGAATTCACAATAATAATTTGTTCTGGATTACTTTTGGAACTATGATCTTTACAGTCATGTTTTATAAATATTCTGAATGGCATTGAAAAATCGACTAATAATTATATTGCACCCCCAGTTTGGCCAGCTTGCCTAATTATACATATCTGTATAGGACTGTTTCTTAGTTTCTTCTCAATATTCCGACATTTCTTACTACAGTTATAGAATTTAAAAGACCTATGAGTAGAGCAAAGAAAAATACACTACCTTTAACAATGGCTCCAAGATGTTGGTCACTATGTGATTCTACGACTGCATGTTGCAAGCACTAAAAAAGAGACAAAAAAGCAACAAATTCTGGAATTTACATCTCAAGGTACCTATAGATTTTTCATTAAACTAGAGCAATTGCATTGCTCTAATGTATGTATGAGCAAAGTGCCTTAAAAATTTCCATATTCAACTCTTCTGCATATACACACTGTTTAAGATTTACTAAAGATTATAAATGCAATATGAACTATTATAACTCAAAATATTCATGCATATTATGTTAAATGCTAATGTTACAATATCAAAAAGTCCAGTCTTGCTAAACACTAAAAAAAAAAAAAAATTACATTCATAATTTTCATCATTAATTTCCTTTCACTATGCATTACATCTCCTAAGAAAAGTGATAGAAAAGAAACCAAGTTTTGGAAAATATGTCTCTTTGATAATAATCACTGGATGATAATACAGTGTGAGGACATCTGCTATCTTGAAATCCAGCCTTCCCAGGAGTAAAAAGATGTCAACAACATAATTTGGCTTGTTTTATCAATACAAGTGACAAAACATCATTTAGTTGCCAAGAAAAAAGTCAAATAAGAGTGATCTCCCCTTTGACACAAAGGCTTGTGCCTAATTACATCATTCATCAGTTACTACTGCAGCAGAAGTACACATTCTTTCGGAGATGTAACTGCAGAGAGGGCACATGTTATGATGAGGTAAGTATTACTGAAGAATCATATTTTACCATAAACATTGGATTCTTCTTCAAATAAATTACCTAATAATAATACATTAGAAGGACAGGTAAAGAGGCTGAGGGATTTATATTATTTTACCATACAGTTGATCTTGGTTCTGGTTTCTTAAAGTATACTACTTCAAGTCTCATGTGAGATGCAGGGCAGGATTAGTACGTACTAATTACTGGGCAGTCTTGGGAAACACTATTGCTCTTTCAAAACCAGATGAATTAGAGCAGCTGTCGGCTGTTGACTGAACTTAAAAGGAAGCCGGTTATGTTGCTAATTTGTATCCCACAAGGATTTATTGAGATGTTTGGTATGAAAGGTTTCTCAAATATAAGCTTCAACTTAATGTTATGCTAGTGGCAACTATCCTAATCTCAAAAACCTTAATTAATGATGAGCCTCTTCCTATCTTGAAACCAGGGGCCACAAAATACAGGGAGGTCTTGTAAAAGTGGTAGAAGGGGATAATTTCTTTGGAGAACTGCTGGTTGGGTTCTCAATAAGCCAGATTCTTTACACTTGTAACTTCATGGGTGAAAATTTCTTGGACTACAGATGTATTCAGCATCTGTTTCAGACTGTACCACAAAGAGAACAGCACAACCTTCAAAGAGTACTAAGGGTAATCGCTGCTGCAAGGCATATTCAAATGAGAAACTAGTTATAGTATATAAGTTTTGGCATCACCAATGGCCTTTATTGCTCTTGAATAGTGTGTGTGTGTGTGTGTGTGTGTGACTATGTACATGTACTTTGAATGTAAATATGCATATAATAGATGGCCACAAGTAGGATTAGTTATCCATGCAACTAACTGTGTCACCCTCTTTAAATAAAGTCATTATATCATTATTATTATTATTATTATTATTATTATTATTGCTAATGATTTACTCATAACTCATCATCCATGCCTGATACATGGGCATGTTGGTTACGAGCAATTCAAAGTTGAGGGCCTCATGTTTATATCAATCTAGAGCTGTAATTAATGATGGGCTTGCATATAAATTGGCTATTCAGCACTGCCTGGTAATAGAGTATCTGTGCCTTGAACAATTCAAACTCAAACGGCACATAAAACCTACCAACTGCCATGACAGCCATATTGTTTCTGGCAGCATCTGCATTTCTGGCACCTAAAAGAAGGGCTAGAACATTTGCAGAGGCACTACTGGTATCCATTGGGCAGTATCATTCCACTCATGAGGAGTCATCCATAGGTTGTGGTAGCAGCCTCATATATTGGAGTTGTCAATACTTAGCATTTCTTTGCCCTCTATTCTGATGCATATATACTGGACAGTGGCTGCAGTAACACTTCCCCAGTGAGCAATTGAAATACTGACCAAAAGTTTACTTAACATTTGCAGTTTAAAAGAAAAGGTGTGCTCTGTCAGTTTGTTGAGGGAGTGGCTCCTCATCCATAAACACATACACAGGGAATTTTCACCACCTTGGATGTTTGAAAGGCACCACATTGAATTAATATGTACCCTGGCCATCAATGATTAATGCAAAGTTCTTTTCCAAAAGGCAGTGCTGCACTTCAGATGGCTAGTAAGGATATGCCAACCAGCCTATATATGATATTATTTAGCTTCAAGAATTTTAGAGTTATAGATAAAGGCTGTACACACACTTCTAGATAAATGCCTCTAGGCTTTCTTTTGGAAGTATGGCATAAAACATTGCCAGCATCCTGACATCAATGGGCATGTTTGTGAGCACTATTATGCTGGCCATAACTGCTGGTGGTGGTAGCGCCAGGGCAGTGGTAACCCCATCCCCATGTTTGGTCCCAATAGACAAGGGTGCTCTCTTGGACTGAGTACAAAATTCATCTGCAGAGCTTTGCAGGTCTTTTTGATAAGCTGACAGAAAATGCAACAGCAGCCTTTCAAAGCATTATTGGCAGTACCATGAGTTTGCTTCCGTTCTTGGTTGGCAATGTCATAGGCTGACTTGATAGGAAAATCGGGTACATGTTTATCGCAGTAGAAGAGCATTCGTGTCCTGTAAACAAAAGAGTATTTCAGAATTTATGAGAGAAGTACAATTACAAACATGTTGGTCAGCATCAGTCTTTTTGGATGCCTACTTCATTCCCAGCATAAAGCCTGTGTGCTAGTGTTTTGTTGTCATAAACTTACCATTGTTAGAGTGGGGCTGATCCAGAGCTAGTATTTACTATTTTTCTCCTGTTCAGGGGGTGGTGGGAGGGAGTTGAATTCACACTATAACTGAGGCTGATGATTTTCCATAGCAACAGTTTCATTAGTGTGGTCATGGTTGGTTACAAAGAGGAACTCCATATTGTTTGGGACCATATATAAGCCTTTCATAAAATTATAATAAGTTCTCAAATGGGAACATTATGGAGCAAGCTAATTCTGCATGGGAGGTAAACTTGGCTGTGAGTGGCATTATCTACATGAACATTAATTCTTTATGTGCATTGAAGATTATGAAAGTTGTAACAACTGATGTACAAGTCTATGTGTGCACAGAATAGCCAACACATACATTTGGATGTTGTCAATGATAAAATGAGAGCAGCCAGAGTTGACCTCTAAGGTTTTACTTCCTTAACTTAGTCAGCCAAAGGGGATTGTAATGTGGCAAATTTTTAATAAGTATGGAACCTTAAAATTGAATTCATTGTGCATTACAATTTTATTACAGTCAAGCCAGCAAGGTCTTTGTGAAGGGTCACTTCGACCTTTTCTTCATGTCAGTGTTAAACTTGAAAGGCCAGCATCTATGGCTCATTTAGAATTGACCCATGCATCGCAACGCTGTCCTCCTGGGAAAGTAAACATTAAAGCTACTGACCATAACTGCTTTGATGTGAACCCCATGTCAAATAGTCATTTTCAAAGGGAAGTTGATAAGCATCGTATTTCTCAGATTCTAGGCTGTCAAAATCTGACGAAAGAAATAATTATCTTGGGAAAAAATTAGGAACCGCTGATTATGATTGGTCAGTTTAAATTAAGGCGTACACGTTGGAAGTAATGTTGGATTTAAAAGTAACGACCTTGATTGAATTCTTTAGTCTGAGAGACTTCCTGCGAGAGGACAAGACTTGGCTCTGGGGAAAAACTAAAGAATAGTTCCTTCCTCGTTAAGCAAAAGAGACCAGGAGGCTGTCTTGTAAGAAAAGACAGGGTTTAGTGCCAGGACGCACAATTTCTGAGAAGAACAGCATTAAGGGAACAGCTCCCAGGAACAGATGGGGACAGTCCAAAGACAGAAGTTCGGAAGAGAGATGAAGCATTAAGAATAGAAAGATCAATGTATACACGTGAGGTGGGAAGATATGTGATACATGGAGACGAAGACAGAAAGCGACGCTAGGCAATGCAAATCAGGCGTGGACATTGTGATCTTTTCACCACTGGTTACCATGATGAGCGAATCCAAAATAGAACACTGCTATTGAAATTCTGTTAACGTAAAATTGTTTGAATTGAACCTGACATTATTAATTTTTTTTTTTTATTGATTAAATTTTTTATTTTCTTGTCTAAAGGGGGCTCATATTGTATTATTTCTTTTCAATAGTCTTGCTCAGTTCTCTGTTGATGTTCTATGTATCCACTCACACCTGGCAATAAAATTGAGGGAGGTCATCCTCTAGATAACGACAGCCAAATCTAATTAACCATCCCTCTTTACCAAGAGGGGCAACGTTACAGGGATCTACATTAGGACAATTGGTAGAGCATCAGACACTTATTAAGTCACAGTTTTGGGTTCAGTATACTGGTATACATTGGCATTTGATACAGCAGTAGGTGTATGTGTATTTTCCCAACTTGTCTGAATGGGGAGAACCCAAAATTCAGCACAAAACTGGTTATAGGCCTAATAGTCATATGGGTTGCAAAGGCATTTCAGGCTATGTCCTGTGGAGTGGTCACTTGAGCTCTGCAAGGATTCTCCTCATCTGATAGTAGACATGAAAGATAAAAAGCAAGTGAGTTATCCTGTCATTTTGACAGCTTGTATTTCTTCTTCAGTTCTTACCTGTACTAACATAGTTGTTCCACATGAAACTGCAAATTTCAAATGTTTTTGCCAATATGAAATAAGTTTGGTTTGCCAAATTTGTAATAGTTTTGGGTAGCAAAATGAAAATGTCTGGAAAGATGCATGATTTTCTAATTCTGACATGTATACTGGTTTATGTGATGTAATTTCCCACCAATGCCATCTTGTATGTCTGTCTGGGTTGGTATTTATTATCTTTATTAAAGTTAAAGGCATCTGCTGGCATGTAAAAACCTGTGTTTGAAAAACAACAAACAGCAAGTGCAAGAATCATGTTTAATATAATAACACATTTCTAAATGGAATGGCAACCCACCTGCACAGTTTACTTGACAACCAGCCTTCAATCTATCACTTACTGGATTGGCTTGCATATTTTAAAGCCAAATAGTCCTTTCAATGTGGTTTAGTTTCAACTGTCCAAGTCCATGATGTCAAATCTACCACAATGGGTAATAGTTTCAACATAATGGCACAATGACCAAGGACTGAGTCCATGTGGTGGGCCATTTTCCTGTCTGCCATATCTTGTTGCAGATTGTTGTTAGGACTGTGACTATCTCTTCTCCTCCTGCCTGAATGAGATCTGCTGATAACTTGTCAATGCCAGCTGACTTTCCTTTCTTTAGTGACCTAACTGCAATTTCTACTTCTTCACAAAGAATGGGGTTGTCATCAATTTCTTCTGCCTCAGGGCAATTTACTACTGCTAGATCTCCTTGGGTCTTATGATTGTACAATTCTGAGCAGTATTCTGTCCATCGCTTGAGGATCTCTTGATCTTCTGTGGGGCATTTTCCTGATTTGTCTTGGATTGTGGTAGTTTTCCCTTGTTTATGTGTTGTGAGATCTTTCACCAGGTGTTATGCCATTTTGCTGTCATTTCTACTCAGACTGTCTTTGATTTTGCAGCACAGTCTTTTTATCCAGGATTCCTTTGCCTTGTTCATGCTTGATCTATAACCATGCATGGTGATAGATGCATGAAGACTGGTCATTACGCAAGTCCAAAATGATGGTCAGTTTATTATTTTAACTACTAACAAAATTTGTGTTGTTTTTCTATTATTTCAGAGTGTTCCCTTGTGTTTCAAGACTCAGATTAAACACTGTTTCCTTTATATGGCACTATGTGTACAGCAATTCCTTCCTACATTTTCAGTGCATAGATCAGCATTGCTACCACAATTGCAGATGATGTACTACATATAAAACTACAATCCAGCCTCCCATTGCCATAGGATTTTTTGCAAGAAACTATGGCTGACCATGCATGGTTATAGATCAACAAAAGCGTTTTGTTCTTGTAGGAAACACTGCAACTGCATCTGGTGTCAATATGGTTCATTACCCAAAGATCAAGCATATTATTGGAGAGCTCCTAGGATTGCAGATCAGTAATTTTGATTAGCAGAACTCAAGCTTCACCTTCTTTGCCTCAAGTGATGTTACGCGAGACCAAAAAATGGTTCTTGCAAGGAACTCACTTCAACCCTAAAAGTATTAACATGGTTCATGATGTTGAGGATCAGCATGCTGCTGGAGCTCATGGAGCTACAGAGCATTTCAATTCACTGCGTTAGTTTTGCCCTTTGTCTCAAGCGATGAGAGTCATGCAACACGAACATGGTCGCTTACAGACCATACAAACAACCAGTGTTCTGCAAATGAACAGTGGCTGCATCAAGCAGAAATAGCAACAGACGAAACTGGTAGTGGGTGATGGTGATCAATATTAACATTTTCTCAAAATGGCAACCTCCCAGTACTTTCTCTGCTTTCATATGTAAAAAGTCAACATCATTACATCCAAATGTATTAATAGCTGAAGGATCAACTGTACAAATTTGACATATATGATGCTGCAGATTTTTCTAAACATATTTGGCAGAAATAAATGTATAAAATAAACATATGCATTCACACATACCTGCTTTTCAAATATTTTGGAATTCTTCTGATGAGAATAACGGTAAAATGTGTGCGAATATTTGTGCAAACCACTGAATAATGTCTTTTCTTTAAACAAGAACCATAACTCTTCTGTGCACATGGCTACATAAAAATTGTAAACAATGAAAACAGTACAACATAAACTGGATTCAAAAATACATGAAAATTTAATTTTATGAAAAAGAAGACATTTATACCAAGGAATCAGATTATACAAGTGTAATGTTAGTCATTATAACAAATTTATCAAAAATTCTAATACATTTTTCTTATGAATGTATTTTCAAGGTAAGACTTGACATATGTGACTGAGAACTACAGAGATATTACCACTCTCAAAAAAGAGTCTCATCTATAGACGCTGTTATTCAAATAAAAATTTTCATATTTACTACAGGTGAACAAGATGTAAAAGTTAAACCATTTTGCAGAATCTGGAAGAAAAGAAACCCAATTCATGTCATTTTCTTTGTGAAAATGTCCTAATGACAAACAGAAAATCAGTTTATAGTGCTGGAAGTCAAATGGTTTTGACGCTGTTTACGCAATACAGATTGCTATATTTATCACCAGTTCACTCAAATAGTCTAATTGGTGAGTCAATGAATGATGTCATAGGTTTGTAATTATATATAGAATGTGGGGGTCTTTGTTGTCTTGCATGGGGGTCACATACCATTAGTTCTTGTGCATCACATGGGATTGTGTACAATTTCTGCTCCAGTAATTATTTAATTTCCTTGTGGATCCTGTGTGCATCTTATTCCCAATGATAATAATGATGATTTTTGTTGTGTGCTGAATAATTTAAGCCCATTCACTTGGAAATTTCATTGTTTTGTGATCCCTGCCATAGATTTAGACAATGCCTAAACAGGGATGACAACAGACCAGAGTCCGTAAAAAAATGCACTTTTGGATGAAGTAGTCCAGAGTCCTCGTTCGCGCTCGCCAGTACGAGAGAATATTGGAAGATTACTGGATAGTTGCAGATCAGCTCGCACTCCACGTTATGATATGGAAAATCCATCTAACTGGACTTTGGAACAATTGAGAACGGAGATTCGTTTGCAAGGGTATGAAGCACCGCCCACATTTAAAAAGTCGGCTCTAATTCAGCTCTTCGAGCACAACAGAAGGAAAAGAAGGCAATCTTCAGCGACCATCACATCATCATCTGGGATTGATGTGCCTGGATCGAAAGTGATCCAGATTAATGGAAATATTGCAAAGGATTCATCCAGGCCAGATAATAGTGGTCATGTGACGTCTGGCTCGCATCCCCTGATGATGTCATTGGATCATGTGACCGTGTCCAACATGGCGGTGGCCACTGCCTCCTTGACAAAAACGGTTGATTCTCTGGCGAACAAGGTGAATCGGTTTTGCAGCCCATGCACATCTGATGACAATGGAACGAGTGGACAGAGATAACTTTGCACACCTAATGTCAATAGAGGGTGTTCCTTCGCAGTCCTTACCCGATGTTGAAACCATGCCGGACCATATCAGGCAGAAAATTCTGACAGATAAGGACGTAAATTTAGCTTCTTTACTACTTCCTAATGTCGACACTAGCTGTGTACGAGCTATTCAATCAAATGGGCTGGAAGTCCATTTTCAGAATACTAATCCATGCCTATCTCGATCACTGACTTTAGGAGAATTACTAACTGCATTTTCTAAATATAGAACTATTATGTGTGAGGTGTACCCAAATCGTAGGAAAGAACTTGACGAGTATGAGAGAGAGATAATTTCAATTGCCATGAAATTTGGAGGAAGCGTTTTTTATGATTATCATTGTGCTTTCTCGGCTAGAGCAGCTGCTATGTACACGCAACATAAAATTCGGATTAACTGGGGCATACGGGATAACTATATTTTCTCAAACATCACAGCAGGGAGAAAAGTCATTTCATGTAATTACTGTAATAGCTTGGAACGTTTCTCCCCACAGTGCCCATCAAACCTTTTTAAAAAGGATCTGGACACACATCAATCGCCTCGGGACAGAAATTCCGATAAATGTGGATGTCCATGCCTTTATCATCAAGGGAAGGAAATATGCAATAATTTTAATTCAGAAACTGGCTGCAGGCATGAAAAATGCACACATATGCATATTTGCATAAAGTGCAATGTGGCAAATGACTACAAATCGCAGATCTTCCTTTGAAGGCTTCTACTCCAATTAATATTATGCAGCTTGCTCTTGAACTAAAAGATTATCATGACAAATCAGTGGTTGAAACATTAATTGTAGGATTGAATGAGGGTTTTGACATTGGTATAGAAGCTTCTGTACTACAGAGTCTGGAATGTAAAAACAATCTGACAGCTCACAAACAGCCAAGTACGGTTTCGGAATTGTTACAGAAAGAGTTGGACAAAGGTTATCTTTTAGGTCCATTTTCTTTTCCCCCTTTTGACATTTACAGAATCAATCCACTTGGCATTGTAGAGGGCAAACACTCTGGTAAAAAGAGACTTGTTGTTGACATGTCGGCCCCTCACAGTTCAAGCGTCATAAGCATCAATGATCTTATTGATAGGGAAAAATGTTCACTGACCTATGTAAGGATTGATGATGCCATTCAAAAACTGCAGACTTTGGGATGTGGTTCTTGGATGTGTAAGGCCGATATAACAGATGCATTTAAACTCATACCAGTGAAGCCCTCTCAGTGGTGCCTTCAGGGTGTAAAACACTTGAATCAATATTTCTGTTTTACTCGTCTTGTTTTTGGATGTAGATCAAGTCCAAAATTATTCAATGATTTAGCCAACATCATCTTTTGGATTGCAAAGAACTATGGTATCAGTCATTTCTGCAATCTGTTAAATGATTACTTGGCAATAGATTCTCCTGATGCAGATGCTGACCGCACCATGGCACTTATCACTTTGATATTTGCTAAATTAAACATCCCACTTTCTCCCCATAAAACAGTGGGGCCTACTCATGTTCTGGAATATCTGGGAATTGTGTTGGACTCGTTTACCAAAGGAAAAAATAGACACGATCATTGATACTATTTGACAGCTTTTACATCGGGAAAAGTGCACAAAGAGAGAGCTCTTAAGCTTACTGTGATTATTGTGCAGGGCAGAACTTTTGTTTCTTACCTTTTATTATTGGCAAAGTCAGTCAAAGAACTATATCATTATGTGTACCTGGATACTGAATGCAGACTTGAATTGGAAATGTGGCATTCTTTTCTTCAAGAATGGAATGGCATATCTTTCTTCCTTATGAATGAACTTACCTTTGCTGCTGACTTCGAACTGTATACTGATGCATCTTCCATGCATGGCTTTGGTGCCTACTTTCAAAGGAAGTAGTTTGCAGGCAAATGGCCAAACGGTATTTCTATTCATGATAATGAATCATCTATGGCTTTTCTTGAATTATACCCAACTGTTGCTGCTGCTGTGCTTTGGGGTCATAATTGGACGTCCCGAAAAATTATCTTTAACTGTGACAATCAGGCAACAGTTGCTATAATTAACAAGGGTCACTCAAAGAGCCCACTTACCATAAGACTCATGCGGAGACTCACATTATGTGCTATGACTTACTGTTATGTTGTGATTGCCCGATACTTGCCAGGTGTAAAAAATGGCATTGCCAACTCTTTATCTCGTTTTCATTGGAGCAGATTTCTTCAGCTTGCACTGGAAGCAAACAGGATCCCGGAAACATGCCCAGGTTTGCACTAGATTCTGTATTAACGGATGTTATCAATCATCTCTGGGACGCTGTCATCAGCCCTGCAACACAGATAGCTTACCAATCTGGCCTACAGCATTTCCTCAATTTCATGGTTATGACTGGCAAACATCAAGGGTCAGGACTTCCTCAAATTTCTGAGGATACTCTTCTTCAGTATGTAGCTCATTATTATGGCATGCAGAAATTGCACTACAACACGATTATGCTTTACTTGTGTGCAATTCATTTTGTATATCTAAAGAGCAGACTTCCAAAACCACTTTTACAGCAAGACGGACATCAGTGTTTTCAGTTATTCACTATTTTGAGAGGAGTTAAACATCTGCAATCTAATCTTATCAGACCAAGGCTTCCTATAAATTTTCAGATGCTCAAGCAGTTGTGCTTCATATTCCATGCAGGACACTATTCACCATTCATGGATCTCTTGATGGAAGTCGTGTCATGTGTTGCCGTTTTTGGCTTTTTATGATGTGGCAAATTCACTGTCTCCACTGGCAAGTTTGATACTGCGCTCCATTTATGTCTTCAAGACGTCTCTGTTGCTGCCAATTATTTTACTTTGAAACTCAAATCCTCAAAAACTGATCCTTTCCGCTGAGGGATTACCTTGTATTATTACAGGACAGACAACTCTATATGTCCTTATTTAGAGATGGTGAAATTTCTGCAAATGCGTAAAAGCATGGGTGCCCTTCCAATGGACCCATTGTTTGTAGATCCATCTAACCAGGTGCTAACTCGATAGTTATTCATACATACTTTACGCAGTTCATTGAAAACTCTTCATGTGGATCAAAACTTGTATAGTGGACATTCATTTCGCATTGGTGCTGCAACCACGGTGGTTGCTGTCTGCATGGAAGACCACCTGATCAAGACTTTAGGACGGTTGTCGTCTGACTGTTATACCAGATATATGTCCGGACATTTGTTACGCGAAGCACAAACATCTCTGTGTTCATAGTTGAATTTCCAGTGTTTTCACTTTGTCAGGACTTGTCACATGTGGCTTATCTAGGACATGCAAAACATTTTCATATATTCATATTTTATATTGCCAGGCTTGTGATGCTTGCTGCATTGTTTCCTTAAAAAAAAAAAATCAACTAAGACAACTATATATTGGGGGCACTCTGCAATTTCATCAGACAACTTCAATTGCACTTCGTTTAGGGGATTCATTTTGTGATACTTATTTCTCTTGCCCCCAATACTACCTGTACCTCTATCAGATCCTTAGTTACTTGCAGTAGTTCAATTTTTGAGTGCAGCTCCTTAGTCAGTTACATGCTCTGAGTTAATGTCCCTGTTGCAACTCCATAGTTAGTTGCACCTTGATTGGTATATGCAGCTCCATAGCTAGTTGCAGTCCCTGTTGCAACTCCATAGTTAGTTGCACAGGTGCAGCTTCTTAGCCAGTTGCACCATACTCTACCATATTATTCTTAGTCTATATGCATATGTATTTTGTTGTATGCTTATAAGTTAGTCAGATGCTTCTAACTTGATGATTATGTGCCACAGAGTTGCTCCCAATATATGCCAAAGTGTAAATAGATGGATATATCAATTATATAGTTGGAAATAAATATTTTAGTACCATTTCTATTCTTGTTGTGTATTGCATAAATTCACAATTTAAAAACATAATCAGAAATATTTATTGAGAACCAACTCAGTGCCAGTTCCTTCTCTCTCCAATTCCACATTTTAACACCTATCTCTTCTTCACGAACT
Organism: Megalonaias nervosa; assembly: GCA_016617855.1. NCBI lineage: Eukaryota > Metazoa > Mollusca > Bivalvia > Unionida > Unionidae > Megalonaias > Megalonaias nervosa. The sequence goes on from JAECUM010036098.1 coordinate 72,557, forward strand.
GTGTGATATGCCTCAAAATAATGATCAGAATTATTTTTTATTTTTTTTTAAAGATGTGAACATTTACTAAAAATGCCTTATCATAACTAAATTTAAAATGGCAATTTACTAACTTGTGATTTCAAATCAACATATTTCCAAATTTGGGTCATTATGAATTTTATGTAAATTGACTCTAGTGCATACAGCTTTAGATTTAATAAGAAAATCTGAATATGTTTTCCTTTGCCAATTCTGAACTCTAAGCATATCTATATTTTGATCGATAACAGATTAAAGTCGTCAGCATAAAAAGGGTGACTGATAATAGACAGCCCATCAATATCATGCCCACAGCATTAAGACTGGTATCATCCTTAAAATTTAAAATATCTGTCGTTTGAAATTAAATATAAAACCCCACAGACCTAGTGAAAATTACAGAAATGATAAAATTACTATGAATAAAGAGATAATTTACTTGGTATAAAATGTAATATAGGCCAAAAACAGATGTAGGTACTAACAGCCATTGAAGTAGATAATTAAGATGATGCCAGCAAACTTATCATATGATGAAACAGACATCTGAAGTACAAATTATTGATATATAAATTGCGGACAGAGAAAAATTCAATAAAAAATATACGAAGCATATTAACCATTATAAGAAAATGCCTAAGGATCTCATTACATTCTTGTGAAAAGGCTATGATGGAAAGTCTGAATAGCCTGACATTCAAGCACAAACAACAGTGCAACCACTGTTAGAGATTTGGCACCAGATTCTCTGTCCAGAGATACCACTCACATCTGACTTCCATCTCAACAGATATGTGTCATATTATTGTTGAAAGAAGCCAAAGACATGGCAACATCTATATTCACCCAAGTGGACAGCATCTGTGCGGTAATGAATGTTTTTCTGATGTATTATGATCAGATAATGTATTTAAAGACCAAATTATGTTTTGCTCAGTGACTACTTTACTTGCCTGTGTCTCCATATTTTCCATCTGCAAATCTGTTGAACCAGGTTCATTACTACTGTTTGCTTTCTGCTCAGAATGGGAACCAGTCTGACTGTGGCTAGATTGGGCATCCTCTCCTGCTTGCTGCTGCTGTTGAAGCTCATCGATTTTGTTCACCAGCTGGTCCAATCTAATAATAATAATAATAAGAAGAATAAGAAGAAGAAAAAGAAGAAGAAGAAGACGCTAATAATAATGACAATGCACTAATAATAATAATAATAATAATAATAATAATAACAACAACAGAAGATTGGTATGGCAGAAATATACAATAAAACATTTTTCGTGTAACGTCTACAATGACTGACTACTTGTCATTTATGACCAGAATTGTTATGCATGAATATATTTTACTATACAAAATACACTGGCATGAGCAACCATCAACTATGCATGTCAAGCAATCATGTTTTTGGCAAAATATGTTTCAACACTGCTGTGGATGGCCATATGGTAAAAATAGATAAAAATATTATAGACATTAATTTAATCCTTTGTATCCAAAACTGATGGCTGGAGTTTTTGGATTGAAAGCAGAGTAGTTCTAAAAAGAAACACACAAAATAAGGGAAAAGTTGTCTGGTTACTGGATTCATTAGATTTATATGATAAACTGCAGACAGAATTCCAATCTAATGCACTTGGCACAAACAGCCATTCAAGTGCAATAGTCATCAAAGTCCCTATTATAAACCATTCAAGTTTTAATGGATTATCAAATCGACTTATGATGAATAATAATTCTATCTATAAAGGATTAAAAATCACGATGCACAGACCAATTCAAACAAAAATGACTCTTTTTACATACCTCTCACTACTTCCCCTGGGCTGAATTTTCAGTATATATTTTTAGTTCTAATCTACTCATCATCATGAAACAACATTATAATCTTATTAAGGGTCTCCATGTGGCCATGTGGTCTAAGGCACTTGCCTTTACAGATCACTGTCAACTCACCTCCATCCATATGGGTATGTGAGAAAGCTTGCCAGTAGCTTCCCATGGTAGGTGGTTCATCCTGGAGCGTTCCCAGGTTCTTCTCCACCAAATATACTGGCTGCCATGTATAACCTATCATGTACTGAAAACGGTGTAAAAGCAAAATCAACAACAACAACAGCATTATTATTTTACTGATGAGGACAAAATTGAGGTTATGAGGTGAACCAACTGATGAACATGAATCCTTACAATAAATGGGCTAACATGATAATGATCATGAGAAAAAGGAGAAAAAGGAGGATTATGGATATTTCATGCAAAGAGGAACACTACCTGTTATTATCAATGTCAACAGATCTTTAGTTGATCAGAGGCAATGTACATAGTAGCTTTAGCAAGATTACAGAGTTTAAACAACTTCACAAAACTAACCCAAATTTTGTGCAGTGAATGATGTTATATGCTGGAAGCTGCTTCCAGTGGGTGGCATAATTTATTAATGTATTGTTCAAAGATTTTATGTCTGATAGAAACAAGTTTGAGGCTTTACTGGATACAAATATTAAAAAACCAGAATGCTCATGAAACTGTGATGTGATTTTGTTAGGTGTTATTTCACACTGTGATGCACGATCACTGACATAATTATCCAGACATTAAAAATTTTACTTTTTTCCACTGGCTGAACAATTCATGTGCTGATAAAAGTTAAAATTTTCAAAATCTTTTATCTCAAAAATTTTAACTGTATATTCACTACTGCAGGGGTCTCAAACTCAAACCACCCTGAGGGCCACATGAGGGCATTTTCTATGGCCCAAGGGCTGCACCACCTTAGTTTTCTTTCATGACACCTTGTGATGCCAATCATTTTGCAGGCCGCAAGATACGGCTTGGTGGGCCGCGTGTTTGAGACCCCTGCACTATTGCATGTACCTAACAAGTTTAGAGCTGGCTGAAAGTGGTCTGGTATGGAAGAAGTCATGTTGCTTAATCTGTCTGAAGAAAGCATTCACAAAATTCAAATCATTTAATCCTTCTGAAAAACTTGTATATGAGCGTGATCCAAATTATTGTTTATTGGATGCAGTTCTAACATCGATATTGATTCCAAATGTAAAGACCGTCTTGGATAAAATTATATACATATGAAAAGTATACACATGTATTAAAGATAATGAATATTTTCTTTCAAAGATGCATAAAGTGATCTTTACATTTCACACTGCAACTTCAAATAACCAAGTATAGCAATGATTGCCTTTAAAATGAATATAAAAGTCACTCTCATTTGTTCAGGATTTTAATCACACTGTTTTGCATAATGATACCCTGTATGAAACAACCACATCTAAATGAGGTTGAAGGGGTAATCCACAATGCAATAAAAGTTTGATGGCAAGAGATGTCAGAGATGCTGACTGTTTTGTCACAAATAAATATCAACCCACTTTACTATAGTTTACCACAAAAGTTAATTCACTTTACTGAGCATGTGAATTATCTACAGGAAGTCTTCAGTTTTAACACCCTGAGTAATCACAAGTTGTGAAGCATGCCAACTGTCTTAATTTATTGCTGCTATTGATAGCACCCTCATTTAAACTAGGAGAGACTATGGTCAATCAGAGCAGTTTCATGATCTAGTACTCATCTGTTCAACTATCTGTTTTTGAGCATAGGTTAAACATTCCTTAGTTAAAGTCCCACTTGAACATCTATTTTTTGTTGCCTTCAAGAAACATACATGGTGTCTGGAAACTTTTTGTACAACTGAAAATTATAAAAAAATTTGAAGATATGTCTGAAATATTGGACAATCCAGCTATTTATGATTACATCAAAAGTTTATATGGTGGTATGTTAACGCTATTAATGAATACTGTCTGATATGTCTTCATTTATCAGACAACTCAAGATTGAGATTTTTAAAAAATAGATCCTATCTTAATACAAAGCTGCTGTTTTTACCTGTAGCTAATACTTTCTTGATTTGTTATCTTTCTCTTGTGGTGAAACCTGTTAGCCATAACATCTTCAAACCAGCATAGTTCCTGCTCACGCTCTTTGGAAACACATTTCACTATAAGTTAATGGAAACATAATTACCATGGTTAACATCAGTCCAACTCTTTTTCTTTAATATAATTTCAAAAAATGCATGAAAAATGTTGACCCTATCTTAGCAACTTAAGTATCACTTTCCAGTGGCCGTCAATATATTTCCTTTACGATTTTCAATATATACAGATACAAACAGACAAGGTGATATAACATTGTAAATACATTTATTTCTCACACATAATCGAAGTTCATTATTTTGCAAAAATTGATTATATCAAGGGTATTGCACTCTAATTACAGGGCCAGTCATGATAATACTTTTATTGTTGTAAGGTTGGAATGAGAATGGGTCCCATTTCATTTAATAGTAATATTATATGTATAATGTACCTTTCCCTCTATAACTGGTGCACAACAGGATCCAAAAATATAGACCGCACTATAAGCAAGGGAATGAGTTATCATGGAACCTCCAAAAAATAAGAAGTGATGCCAACCTTGCTAGACATCCATAAAACTGCAGGGGATGGAAACTGGGCTGTTTAATGACTGAATCCTCATTTTATAATCACGCTGAGAATAATTGTTAATAAAGTGCTTTTTCTAACAAAGTTGTTCATTATTCTCTTTAAATTACATTTATTTTCAAGATGCCCAACATATGAATGATCGATAACATTATTCCAACTGGTTTCAACAAACATTTGTGTTTTATGTCACTGCATTTTTTCTGTTGTTGTTGATTAATCTGTCTGGTTTCCTGAGTGGTATGCAATGTTGAAGTGCGACGCTGGGAATCTACGAAGTAGGGAACCGAACTGTTGATAAACCACCAAATAAGATTCCCTTTTTCAAAACTAGCAACATTTACTTCATGAGGCAATCATCTACATCAGAATTCGATTTTTGTATTGTTCAATTAGTAAAATACTGATGCCTTGATTTCACTGCAAGTAACAGTGAAACTTCTCATCATTCTTGAGGATATCTCTAAGTGCCAATTCAGAAATTCTCTGAAACTTGTTTCCCCACAATAATGGTCCATATTTGTTAGACAAAGCTCTTTATTTTATGAAATATTCATTCACTTGGTTGCCTTGCTATTTTTGATCACATTTATGATTGAATAGGTTAATTTAAGGTAGTTTAATTATATTACATACACAATAACATTTATAACAGTGTTTGACTAATCAACTGAAATGAGTTCACACAACATACGACCGGGGCCTCTAGATCTTAAGCATGTAGGATTTGCATGCAAAAACTTTTTTTTTGTTTCATTCTACCTCATTTGTATGATACAAAAGACGCAATGAATGTGACAGTACAGAGGAGGTCAGCTATTAATTCAGTGCAACAATACAACAAATACTTCCACAAGTCAGATATCAAAACATGGTTGGCACTTATTTAAGTTTTCACATAAATATTCACAGACATAGCTGTTATGGCAGAATGACACATTTTGCATTTAAATACAAGAGGACACAGTGTATTTATGATTATTACACATAAAAGAAACTGGTTAGAGCGTCCGCCTCGGATGCGGGAGGTCGTGGGTTCGATCCCCGGTCGAGTCATACCAAAGACTTACAAAAATGGTACTAACAGCTGCCTCGCTTGGCGCTCAGCATTAAGAGGTTAGTGTTAGGACTGGTCGGCCTGGTGTCAGGATAATGTGACTGGGTGGGACATCATGCTACATGTCTGCGGCATGATGCCCCAGTGCTAGACATCACTATAAACTGCCACACTGCAGACATCGTAGCGATATGACTGAAAAATTGTTAAAGCTACGTTAAAAATCATAATCACATCACACATCACATCACATAAAAGAAACTAAAGGATATAACTAAACCACAAATTTCACTTGAAATTTCTTTTGTTTAATTGGTATTTATTTATTAATGAACTGCCTCCACTAGGCATAAGTGATATATTCATTGATCGTTGAATATGTAATTTACAGTGCACTAGGAATGTCATTTGGAAAGAATATCTAACAAATTATATGACTTCTTATTAAAAGCTGATAATTTCATAATGTTGATTAAAATTTCCAGGTGCGATATACCCTTTTCAACAATATAAAGAGCAATATATCAAAGTTACCAATTTTTATCATTATTTTCTTCAACAAATATGAATCAACTTTTTGGTACTTTTTGGTTAAAAAAATGCGATGCATGCCTGCCCCACATTATAAACAGGTTCATGAGTTATCAGGGTGCAAGTTATCAAGGGAGTGGTGTATATTGTGGTCCTATCCTACTAATAAGGCAGTAAGCTCCATAGACTGAAAGGAGTGGAGAGCATTACTAAAGAGCAGTGCTGTATAACACTAAAGAAATCCAAGTTATCAAGGGAGTGGTGTATATTGCGGTCCTATCCTACTAATAAGGCAGTATGCTCCATAGACTGAAAGGAATGGAAAGCATTACTAAAGAGCAGTGCTGTATGCCTGTATGTATTCAAGGATCTGGGATATATATATATATATATATATATATATATATATAGAATATATGTATAGTATGTACGCTGTATCAATGATATACCACGAGATGTATAAATTTTTCATTAAAAGGAAACGAAGCTTGCTGAGTTTCCTTTTAATGAAAAATTTATACAACGAGTGGTATATCATTGATACAGCGTACATACTGTACATATATTTTATTTATATCACATACAAATACATATATTTGCCCTTTGAACGGAATTCAGATTTACAACAGGCAGCCGTGTATTGACCTAGGGAATGAACTCCTCACATCCCCTAGTGTGTCCACTACAAAATGTAGTTCTCTGCCGTAGTGGCTATTTACAATCACCTCTGCATATTGATAAGATGTTTGTTTTCTTTTCTTGGTTTCTATTTTTCTCCACATTGATTAAATCAATATAATACACACTTATGATGTAAACATGAAAGATGGTTTTAATGATAAAAGTAGGGCAGTAGCAACACTTGGATAGCTACACCATTCAAATACCGGCACATGGAGATTAATGTGGAATAGAAACTAAGCCAACTGACGAACCAACAAGAGGTAATTAAAATATTTTAATATATTTACAGTTGATCTAAGTCATTATTCTGCTTTAGCAACAGTACAACCGACCCACAAACTCTCTCTCTCTCTCTCTCTCTCTCGTCGGTTTGACTTTAAAACTCTTGTCTCTGTCTGTCTGTCTGTCTGTCTCTCATGCTTTGGTCGGTTTGACTTAACTTTTACCATCATTCATAAGTCCAGAGATATTGTTGGAAAATCCTCTACGTTCGCCATTTCATAGATTTTAGCCCGTATCCTGCTACCATGGTCAAGAGAGAGAGAGAGAGAGAGAGAGAGAGAGAGAGAGAGAGAGAGAGCTTTGGACATTTTCATATTTAAATAATACTAATAATCGATTTTTTAGAACATTATGGTATGTTTAAGAAAAAATAATAATAATAAAAAAAAACATTACATTAAATATATCACATTATGTGTACCACGTAACCGAGGAATTTACTGGTTTGCAACATTGTATCATTGATAAACACTGTTGATAAATCCCAAGGAAAGTGCACACGTATCGTTACGACGAACCATATTCTTGTAGGTTACTTGGTGTAATTTCTATTTCAAGGTTTTAATCCAGCCCAAATTCCTTTTCTCTCTCATTCCACATTTCTGCGCAGTTTGTCCGTTATGCTTGAGAGGGGAGGGGAGAACAGAAAGCAGAAAGGATTGTGATGAAAATGTGTACCATATTAAATTAATTTAGAAAACAGGGATTATTAATACTTTTCATCATTATTTTTCATACGTCACTATTGACTAATGTGTGGAAATTGATCATTGATCTAGAATCAACTGCAGACGCTTGCGAGAATGTTTATATATGCGTATTATTGCGCCATGGGCGGATCACAATTTGATATACCAATAGTATTGGTATATCAAATTGCTTTATACCAACTCTTTAAATGCATGTTATTTGTTAATGAATGTGGTATAAATATATATATACAATTTCAGTAATTACAATTATTCATAATGAATGAAAGTAAATGATAATGTAAACAAAAAGTAATACAAGACTTGTCAACATGCTGAGTGATTTGTGACCTATGGTAAACTGGCTGTGAGAGCTTGCAGTTGCAAATAGATTTTATCTCAATAAGTGTGTCATATTAAAATAATTCCCTCACGAAAATACCCTTTTTGAAAATGTTTAAGTGGAGACTATGATCTTCAAACTGCAAATCTGATGAATTTGTAAATAACCATTTACTATTATTTTGTGGACAATCAGTATACAATTACACAAAGTTTTCTATATAATGATCTTTTTGTGGGGTAGATATTCAGCTATGAGCAGCATAAGAAATTGCACTACAACCAATATATATGTCTACTTTAGATTTTTTTACCTTTAGGTATGTGAATTTAAAAAAAGATAAATATTTTAACAGTTTATCAACAACATTATTCCAGAGCCACCTTATTTACAGATGCAAATATTACAGTAAAATTAGCAACATTTATCGGTTATTTCTTTTTTTAGTAAGGAATCTTCACAAAAGATTATTACAAAACATAATGCTATAATTTTTAAAGTGGGTACTATGGTAAAGAGTGTGACCCCATGAAATTATATCTCTTCCCTCTCCCATGTCCAAAGTTATCTATTCACTCCCAAACCACAAATATATCCACTTTTACAGTATTTTATGTTTTATTATAAAACAAAATATGAACACTAAAGAAATCCTAGAATTTGTGGATGAATAGCTACTTTCTTGTGAGTTAACCAAGGAAAAACTTACAAAAGGCACTTTTTCCTGAATTAGAAGGGCCAGAATTACAGCAGTGCTGACGGTGTGTCCTAATGAATTCTATAAGGTGGTAAACATGTGCAAAAAGGATAAGGGGAGGAGCCAAAAATGGTCGAATGTAATATTCATTAATCAGGCTGTATCGCTGGAAAGACCAATGCATCTCAGTATGGTCCTGCACCATCTGGAATGTGTAGCTGAAAAAAAAAGAAAAAAAAAACGTTGATGGTGATATACATCTAAATACTGTAAAATGTTGAGAATAATTGCATAAAAGCCAAGAGCCATCTAGCAATAACATATCTCCCCAATCCTCTTTATATGTAAAGACTTGTAATGCCTTATAATCCAAATTCTGAATTAACAAGAGACATCTAGTTATGACTTATTTGTCAAGTCCTCTTCATCTTATAAAAATTCCTACTGATAGTGCTGTATGGTCCAGGATCCTCAGTTCTTTTTGCACCATTTATAATTTATGTTACTTTAAGAAGACCCCATGGTCCAGTAATCCTCAATTTAATACATGTTTCCACTGTAACATAAAATATTGAAAAAAAATATATATAGACACATTTATATATAAATATCACAAAAAGGCACTTCTGCACAACTCACATGGCATGTTTGACATTAATACAGTCAGACCAATATGCTCCAGAAATGGAATGTTTATGGATGACAGACATATGGATTGCTGTATTGCCACATGTTACTGAAGGATGAGAAAATAAAATAAAGTATATATGGAAATTAGTGCACTATATATTTAGGAATGATTTGGTTTGGTGTTTTATGGCACAGCAAAAGATTTGATACCATGGTCACTGGAGTAACATGCCTTGACAGGTACACACTACAGTATATTTAAAAAAGTAAATTAAGTGCATAATATATAACTGTGTGTTAAAGAAAAGTAATGTAAATGAAAAAATGTTTCCATTTCTGGCAATGGTTCATATTCTAATTATGTGATTCACATCACTATTTTCTATTTTCATACAAATATTTTCCCATACTTCAAGAACTGATATGCAGACAAAATCCATATTGTCTCAAGTTGATTCTTCTTATGCTGAGTTAGTAAACCAATGAATCAATTAATCAATTACTAGTTAGAGTCTGAACATAAATTATGTCATTTCTCTCCAGAGTGGCAAAAAGTGAAATTCAGGAAAACGAGCCGTTAAAATAATCTGAACATAAATTATATCATTTCTCTCTAGAGTGCCAATAAGTGACATTCACAAAAAGTGGGACACACACACACACACACACACACATATATATAATGGCGAAAACAGAAAACCAAATAATAAACAGTTATCTGATATTCTGATCTAAACAAGTTCATCATTATGTGAATAAACAATTTATATCCATAGAACAAAGATTAAACACAAATGACAAGAGAAATTCTTTACATGTTTAAATGATTGGGAAAATGGAGAATAAGAGAATACAAAATTAATTTAACTGTTTTTAAATGGGTAATGTAAATATCTATTATTTTTTGGCTGGCACCAGCCCAACAAATTTGTTTAACATAAATCAAAGAAGGTATTATCGTGCCTAAGTATATATAGTTCAGATAAACCTGTTTTATCTTTCATAAATTATACCTATATTACCTAACCTAATTAGCCTCATCACTAGATAATTTATGTTGGCAGGTAATGCAAATTTATCACAGACCCAGATCTGCAAAACTATAATGTCCCAGCATATCAGCATCCAATTCTGACCACCAAATCCCAATATATTATATCACATAATGTACCACAAGGTCACAGACCCTGGTCATACATCCCAAAAAGTTCTAGAAGACACTGAGAATCACAGACACAGACCAGATGTCTCATAATATGTCAGCTGATCACAAACCCAGGTCAGACACTGCACAAAGTGCCAGCAGGCCAGGTTCCAATCTTGACCACCAAAGACTGAAATTTGATGTCACACAATGTGGGAGCAGAGCAAAGACCCTGATCTGATAGATTCTAATGAAGTAAGTATAGTATTTGGTATCAATACTGATTTCCCATGAATAAGAGCATGTTAGAAACAGAATCATCATGGTGGAACTGCATGTATATCATATTTACTGACATAGGCAAGAATTTCATTAATTGTGTCTGCAAAGGTTTGACTGTTTGGTTTGCTTTGGTGTTTTACTTCACAGTGACACAAGTGCCTGGTAGGCTATATAGTGCCACTGTAATTGGAATAAAGTATCTTGCCTATGGACTCACTGGAGCAAATAAGATGCAGGCCTAATACCAATGGTGAGTCAGCAAGAATTTGAACAGTTTTTCTAACAGTAACATCTCTATAAACATCGTAGCCCAAGACAGGTTCTCTTTTGGTTAAAGAAGCAGGGTCTTTAATCAAGACAAAAGAAAATCTTGGAAAGGCAGATCTTTGTAGAACAGTTGGGCTTTCATTGTGGTGGGCATTCTTACCCTGGTGATTTTGTCCACCACTTGCACACAATGTTTCTTTCCGGGTGCTTGCTCGGCAAGAGCCAAATAATGCATTTGGAATTAGTGCAGATATGGAGATAACAGGATGAGAAGGAAGAAAAGCATATGCATCAGGACCATTCTTATTTGAATGCAGAAAATAGACATTGAATGCACAGGCTTTCAGATCTTTAAATAAAAGGACTAAGGTTGGGAGACTGTTATTTCACTTTGTTACAATGAGGTCAACTAAGGACTGAACCCACTCAGCAAAGATTCACAGTGAAGGCTGATGACTGAATGGACTATTCTGTGTAAATACCTAATACCAATGGTTAGTCAGCCAGAACATTAAGCCTAATTGAGATATGACATATATCAATCTGAATGTGTTGATGATTTCACCCCAGACAACTTCAAACAAGAAGGCTAAGATTTGATGATTTAGGTTTACCAATAATTTCAGAGCTAATTTGCGGGACAGAATCCTAAGTCATAAGACACTGAAATGCACTCTACCTCTGCCACTGGCATGCTGGAAAGGGTGGCCCAAGCAACCAGTAATTCTCATTTACTGCAAGGATGATGTTCCTGTCAAGAAAAACTGGGCCAAATGCTAACCTTTTTACATGTACACTTGTATCTTGTTCTTGGAAACTGAGTTCTTGCCAAAGAGTACGTTAGATTTGGAGAAGGCTTTATCTGTTAGGAACATCTTAGTGGGGTCCATCTTATTTCTCTGGTTCCATATTGAAAATGAAGGCAAAGTCATTGGTTGCTTGGCTTGCAAGAGGCTTGCCTCCTTAGTGGTTGGTTCCTGATTTCATCAAAGTGACTATGAAACAGGTGGCTGGAAAACAATGGCTTGGGTCTAGCAATTAATGATCTCTGAGCAGCATTTTACTCATTGATATGAAGATATTTCTCACCACAGCTGGAAGTTGATGGAAGCAACTATGGATTTGGAAAGCTAATGCTAAACTTCTCTTGTTTTTAATTAGCACTTGAATTAGGAGTGAGTCTGACTCCAAAGTGTGCCTGGAGAGGAGGTATCAGTGATGTGATTTCTGCTAAAAGTTGCATGTCTAAAGATCACCACTGAAATCAGACTCAACATGTAACAAATATCTATGATGCTGTAAACTATTTCTTCCATGTGTTGGTAGGGTTTCAAGTCCATGCCTATGGAAAATCGCTTCAACTTGCTCAGCTCTGCAATTCTTTATCAAAAGCTAATACCTAGCTATGGAAAACAGATGAGTAAATCCTAGTGAAGGCCAGGGTGATCCTGGGTGGAAACAATCATTGTGAGAACAAAGATATTTTGATAACAGTGTCTTAAAAGTGCCCTTACAAAGCAATAAAAGATGCCAAAGATGTAACAAGACTGAGATCATTGTCTGACAGAATGTTAGGGAAGATATTGACTGTTTTGATGTAGAGGCGAACCCTCCCGTCTGCTGGGGTGTCCTAGTCACCCTTTGTCCCTGACCAGTTTTGTTTCTATTGTAACTCATCAGAAGGAATAATAAGGTTTGATTCAATTGTTGAACTGATCAGCTGAACAAATGAATCAACCCTTAATATTCCCTCTGATGAGTTACAATAGTAATGAAGCCTGTCCGGGACAGGGGTGACTAGGACACCCCAGCAGACGGGAGGGTTCATCTCCACTTCCAAGCATTCATTATCTTCCCTAAGTTTATATTCTATCGGAAGTGAAGGCAACTCTCTGCAGGACTCCAATCTACATGATCCCAAAACCACTGAGAGCCCAATGAGTCTATACAAGAATGCATTAGTACTCTTGTCCAGCTCTTCTACACATACAGTTGTCAGGAGAAATGAGACTTTTAACAAAAAGAAAAATTTGGAAGAACCAGTTACAGAAAAGCAGTGTTTGCTACTTCCTTCCCAGTCAATTTCGCTTTATAAAAAAGTGAGAAAACTTCTTTCCAAATATGTGAAATTAAAATGGTGTCTGACTAGCCCCAAGAGTGTGGCCTCAAGGATTAGAAATTAATCTATGCCTGAGAATCACTAATTCTCCCAATTTTGTCAGTGCTTGGAACACCCTCCTCGGAGAAGCCTCAAAACTAAGAGGACGCTGTACCAAACGCATGTCACATATCTTCTCACCTGCAAGAAATATGTGAGACTAAATGGGAATTCCAAGTGAGAATAAAAAAGCACTCAAGGGATATCCATAATCATATAGATTCCCTGGTGTCTAAGTATTTTAACATGTTTTAAATATCAGATAGTAGAAATTATTAAATCAGATACAGAGCTCTCTAGTTAAGCACTATTTTTAGATAGATATCATATACCAATTACATACTCTACAGCCGGTAGGGATTAACATCTTGGTCTCACTGGGAGTTCAGTCATTTTTAACTTAGTTTGACACAATTTTGTTTCATATGGTTTAAAATATCAAACAATGCTAAAACATAATACCTATTTAGCAGGAGGAGAATTGAAATTTGGAGGCAAAGGCCAAAGGATTTCCTCTACAGAGGTGCATTAGGTTGAATCTACCCTGCACATTACAGTTGAATGGGCTAATGAATGTTGGTCTTTTGTGACAATTCTTGGAAGTGTTTTCTTCATTTAACATGACAAAAGCAATCATATCTCCCACCATGTGACATACCCAAAAAGACACATGATGTCCAATAACATAATTGTGTCCCATCCTGCTTTAATTCAGAACAATCTCAATATTCCATTTTATTCATCTGTAACAATTATTAAAACTTTTTAAGAGGTTTAATTTTCCTTTCATCTTGAATATATATCAGTATCTGAATGCCATTTAAAAAAAACATTTATAATCAACAGATTGATAATGCAGATGGTTAGCATAAAAAAATATGCACAGTCAAAAGCATCTGAGGTACTACTGTAAAGTTAGTCTGGTTCACTGACTAATTCCATTTATGCATATAATGAAACCCAGATCCAAATCAAACACAGATGAGCCAAATATCCTGATTTTACTGCAAAAATCGTATTTCCTTTGTTTTTCTTTTTATTCCATACATCCATTTTTTAAAAGTCATTTTTAAGACTACGGCAAAATTGTAAGGGTTGGCAGGCTTGCACCTCAGACTACAATTTGGGTTCATGGCACACAGAAATTTGATACCTCAGACCTCCAAGGGGAAGTTCTCTAACCTACCTTCCTTTCCTGTCAAAGGAAGGGGAGGAATAGCGCTAGGGACCTAAACCCTCTTCTCCAATGTACCTCTCTCCCAACATCCTTGTATGTGTTCATCTAGGTCCAATCTGAGACTTGTGTGACCATCATGGATGATGACTGGGTCCTTTTCCATCAATGATTGAGGGTTACTGACACCTGTTTCATGAACAATCCCATGTAGCAATGACCCCCATGTTTTTTCACCTGTCAAATATGGTGAAATTGAGGGATGAAGTGCACACCGTTTCACAGAAACGTGCAGTTAAGAGGGTCCAAAATGATTGGTGTACTGATTTCTATTCTGAATCTTCCTGGTTACCAAGAAAGGCGTAAAGAAAGTTTCGCATTGTAAATGATCTCTCCCTTTTAAATCATTTTCTTCTAGAGGGACCTTTGGGATACCTAACTGTACATCCTGATATTTCATCTACATTGCAAATACCTCCAGTTTTGCTTAGACAAGGAAGCTATTCATTTCTGGGTTCTGTTGTTCATAATCTCTTACCAAACCAGAGTTTCACCCATGTTATGGGAGTAATAATGGCATACCTCTAATTACTAGGAACACTGATTCTCCAGTATTTAGATGACTGGCTGGTCCATGATGTTCAGGTTCAGTACCTCCATCAGGATCTATTCCATTACCGATCCACAATAACTTGATAAGTTGGAACCCATTCCATCTCATTAAGACTTTATGTGGGGATGAATTTTGTCATGAACCAGAACTTAGTCTAGGTAGCATAGATAGAATTCTAGTACTTGTAGAGGTGCTACAAGTCAAAACATCACTGTCTCCTCTACTTTCCTGTCCCTATTAGAAACTTTGAGCACCACTGCAGATCTGTTCCTTCAGGATGTCTTCATATGCAGCATCTGCAGTTACTCTTTCTTACAAGGCAGAAACCACACAGAGATCCACTAGAACCACATTTTCATCACTATTTATGCCGGTGGATGAATTTGGATAGATTCCTG
>JAECUM010036099.1:0-28756 GCA_016617855.1 Megalonaias nervosa
TTTCGACTTTGCTGCATAACTTGTTTGGTTTAGACTTTGCTGCATAACTTGTTTGGTTTAGACTTTGCTGTATAATTTGTTTGGTTTAGACTTTGCTGTATAACTTGTTTGGTTTAGACTTTGCTGTATAACTTGCTTGGTTAACTCCATCTTACTAGGAACGGTTCCCATGCTCTTTCTTCGTCGAACCAGTTAGGATTGTTGTTACGACTCTGTGATCTTAATCTAAGTAACAAACAAGCGAAATCAACAAGTTTATTAAAATTAACAAATAAATTTCTCTAAGTTACAAAGTGAAAATTGAAGAGGAACCCTCATTAGTGTGAATTTAATCCCTAATAATCCTAAAAATACTATCACAAGTCCAAAAAGTATAGTGTTCTGAATGAATTCCAATATTGTACGTGCTGATGTACCAATAGTCTTAAATGCAGACCTAAATATCTTTTTCAGAAAAATTATGTCTTGAAATATCCTATCTGGATAATTAATAATCCCATTTTTTATCAGTGTGACTTAATCAGGATTAAGTTTCATTAAGTGTTGTATGTACCATTGGTGTAGTTTTCTTGGTGTTGTTGTTGTTTTTGTTGTTGTTATTTTGTGGTTCAACTCCATTTCTCAGTGCAAGATAGACTGAACAAGGCGACCATTATAATCTGGTGGAGGCAAATACAGTGAAAACCCCAGTTAGAACCACCGACCCATGAGGAGCTACTGACAAGCTTTCTTATAAACCTTCACTGGCCGAGCCCGAGACTCGAGTCCACGCGAACAGGTGAGATGGCACTAATCAGTAAAGGCAAATAATTTAGATCACTCAGCCCCTACACCCACCACGGTCCTCCGGTGTAGTCTTGTAATTGGTGATTCATTACTAAGTGTAATTTATGCAGGGTACGGAGGTAAATATTGTATTCATAAATGTTCTGCATGTAGTCATGTTAAGTTTACCACTTCATCCGTCATGTTAAGCTTTACAGTATGATCCATCATGTTAAGTTTACCACTTCATTCGTCATGTTAAGTTTACCACTTCATCCGTCATGTTAAGTTTACCAATTCATCCGTCATGTTAAGTTTACCACTTCATCAGTCATGTTAAGCTTACAATATCATCCATCATGTTAAGTTTACCACTTCATCCGTCATGTTAAGTTTACCAATTCATCCGTCATGTTAATTTTACCACTTCATCCGTCATGTTAAGCTTACAATATCATTCCCTATATAGCTCAAAACTGACTGTACAAAACATATTTGACGTATTTTGCAGCAGTGTTGTGGAATATCATTGCCAGTAATATTAAAGAAACACGTTCTATTTAAGAGCGAGCTCACAAATCTGTTCTTTGTGATTATGCCAGTTCTCAAACAAACTGAGTTACTTTACTTGGACACCTCCTCCACCTTCCCTTCTCCAAATCTACATGTGTTTAAAACTATTGAGGACTACATCTAAGAATGTTTGATTGATTCAGAGCCAAATGTTTTATCCTCAAACATTACTACTACTACTACTACTACTACTACTACTACTACTATTAGGTCACCGTCCCCAAAATTTTAACCAAAATTACGAATAATAATATAGATTATAATTATTATTATTATTGCCATATCATCGGTAATGTTACGCTTATAATTTCACAAGACCATTGGTTATGTTAGACTTACCATATCAACACATCGTTGTTATATTAAGCTTACAATATCACCATATCATCAGTTATATTAGCTTACCATATTATCGATTATGCTAAACTTACCATATCACCATATCATCGGTTATGTTAATCTTACCATATCACCATAGCATTAATTATGTCATATACATAAAGCAAGAAAATACAAGGAATTTAAACATAAATATGTGAAACAAAAGCTTGAATATATTTTCACACACACACACACACACACACACACACACACACACACACCAACAACAAAAAAATGGCGAATAATCACTTTCTGAGTCCTTTTGCAAAGTTAATCTTTGAACCCGGCCAAAAGACACCCATCTATGCCATAATGTTTAAGTTAAAACAAAATCCATTTTATTCTGTACTTTATCAAATATCTTTGATATATCGCAAAATGTAAAGCCAAGTATCATGCGTTATTATCTGGCTCTTTACACACTCGTGGATTTTGGATTGCAATCGTTTGGTATTCTGTGGAAAGGCCGGCAAGAACCCGAATTGGTACTTACAGAAAAAGGTATTGTTATAAAGAAAATAATGATTCCGCGATTTCAATGCGTCTTTCTCAAAGCTGAGAAGAGACACCAGACAACAGTTACTGGCTATGAGTGGATTTACTTTCTTATAATGAAGTAGTATATAAGTGTCATTCCAGTTTGTTTAGTGAAATTATAAATATTGTGCCTGATGAACTTGGTAATAACTTGCAGATTATTCCGTAAAATCCAGCAATTTTGTCAGCTATTAGGTGTTTATAAAATCAAGTAAATCATTCTCCTCATTTGCAATTGGAACACTCCGGGCGTTTCCGAATATGATACAAAAAGTATCGCAGAAATACCACAGTAACCGCTATTGCATATACACATTCGGATCACTTTCGTCTCTTTCGATACAAGTCGAATAACTTCGACTCTCAGAACAGACTCAAAGGCAATGATTGTGATACTTCGAAAATTGGCAAGTTTTTGGCGAACTAGATGTGCAAAGCCTTAAAACATGATAGGTCATGAAAATAACACTCGACAACGTTTTCAAAAATCAAATACCTGTACGTTGAAATTTTATAGCTATTCCTGCAACTTTCTAATGAAAAAAAACCCACCAATAAACTGAAGAAATTATTCAGTTTAAATGGTCTGCAGCTATTGAAGTTATTATGACGTAGTGACAGCCAAGAAGTTGAAGGCAATTCGAAATTGACATTATTTATATCTGAGGTTTTCGAGCATACATATGCATGTGCTTTGTTTACAAAATGACGTCATATGCACTTTACACACTAATATATCTTCAATTAGGACGATTCAACTGAAATTATCTATTTTTGGCCGAAACATTCCCGAGTTTATTTTTTTTCAAGCTAGAATTCACTTGATAATTTTCTTTTACTGAACTTATATAAATGATTCCAAGTATAATAATGCTTTTAGAAAGATTATATTTCGCATAGCATACTTTAGCGGATGACTGAGTTATCCGTCAGTTTCCCAAGATTTCCCCCTTTTTATGCTGACACGTTTCCATCGAAGTATATCAGAGATGGGCATTTTGTAGAAAATGAACGAGGTGTTCCGAATCGTGAACTAGGCGCAGATGTAAGATTTTCATGACGTTTTTGGATATAAAGGACAAGCGACCGAAAGAGCGTTGTGTCGATAGTTCTTGTTTTTACAAACCTTTCAGACTCACGTATAAGAAACTGGATCCATCTTGCGGCAGACCCGAGAATTAGAACCAAGGAGTGTTAAGTGAATTCTATTTAAAGATAATTTATGGTCTTTTTTATCAAATCATTGAATGTTGTCAAGGAAGATTGTTTTATTGTAAAGTTTATTTCTTCTGCCTATAGAAACAATTCAAAAGGTGACATGTTTGCATGGAAAAGTGTACTCGTTGCACTGATACAAATTTTTCAAGACGTACTAAGAGTCATACAAAAAGCAAACAATGTTATTAATTTGACATTTTCACTCGAGTGTCCTGGTCGATCACATATTATGTTCCCATGCTATTTTATACTCAGAAGTGTGACCGATACAAAAGGCAACTGCTGAGATACGGTGTGGATGATCCAGACAAACTGGCTTGAAAAATGGAAGGTGAATATTGCTCGTTAATTGTGGGTGAAGATGATAAATAATTAACAGGTTTCAAACTTGTAACTTTGCATAAGGTATTGTCTAAAAAAGGTATGTCAATAGAAAACGACTCATTAATACTATTTTGAGTGCATGGAATAAATTGCCATGTGTTTGCTCAAGCGGTGGGATCAATTAATTCCCGTAGAAGATAATTGAGTTTTGACCAAGGCCAAAAATCATCCCACTGACTACTAAACACCTTATTTGATAACAGAACAGACCGTGGTTTACCGTCTCATAATGGATAGGCATATAAGGGTCGACGCTGATAGTACAATTTGAAGCGAATAAGGTTGATGCTAATCTTGGTTAATGTTACATGGTACAGAGTGAGCGGTTTGAGCACTTAATATAATGATAGTAATATTTTCCCTGTAGAAGTCTTAAATGAATTCTTCTTAGATTTCTTGATACATAATATATGTATTATCCACGGTTAGCTGTGTGATATATAATATTTGGATCATCCACGGTGAGCTGTGTGTCATATATATAATATTGGGATCATCCACAATTTGCTATGTAAGATATATAATAGAGGGATCATCCACGGTTTGCTGTGCGATATATAATAGAGGGATCATCCGCAGTTACTTGTGTCTCATATATGATATTGGGATCATCCACGGTTTGCTGTGTATGATACATAATAGAGGTATCATCCACGGTTAGCTGTGTGTCATATATAATATTGGGATCATCCACGGTTAGCCGTGTATGATGCATAACAGAGGGATCATCCACGGTTTGCTCTGTGTGATATAAAATAGAGGGATCATCCACTGTTTGCTCATCCACAATTTGCTATGTGATACATGATAGGTGGATCATCTACAATTTGCTGTGTGTGACATATAATATAGGGATCACCTTCAGTTTGCTGTGTGTGATACATGATAAAAATGTACCCATGCATCACGTGAATTCCGATGTTTGAGTGCTGCGAATGTTTGGAGTTCATCACACTTACGATTCCAGATACACGCAAACTGTGAGAAAACTGATGATCCCTTTAAACCTAATTATTATTAATTTAACATTCTTAAGATGAATCTGGTGAAAAGCGTAAAATTAAATGAGGATCTGTGTTCTTCTGATCGACAATTAAAACACTTTCCCGTACACTAAGGTTAAACAGTTCTACAACGCATTAACAGAACAATTTATGTGAAACGATGTCAGTGTAAGTTTAATACGTTACTGACATGACTGAATGACCGCTGGTCAAGAAAATTTTGCTTCTTCACCTTAAGGGTTTGCTTATGTAGACTACGAGTCATTTTTACCAGTATAGAAAAACAGCTCAGACTTGTTTGAATAATTCTGCAAGAACTGTAATAAACTTTCGATTTTTTTTCCCAAGAATTCATCATTGTGTATTGGTTAAACATTGATCCAAGTTAAAGATAAATTTGTTATGAAAATTATAGTTTTCGATCTAAACAAAGTCTATCTGAAAGTAAGTATCCTATGACCATGCTTTCCTTTCTAATACAATATAAATATATCATTGTGTAGACAGAAACAAAATGAAGTATTGGCCAAAAATGATAAATCTGTAACATGCCAAAAATAAATTCAAGATACTGTTTCAAATTTTACATGAATTTAGACCTTTTGCTTTTTGGAGGAGATCAGTAGTGTAGTGGGATACTATAGCCCTCATCATGCCAAAGAAGGAAAATCAGCCTGGGACACTATGGCCCTCAATGGGAATTTTGTATTAGCACACGCTGGGACTGTATAGCGCCAAGAGGAATGGAATAGGTAGGGTGACGTCACGGTACTGGTCATTGGCAACAATATAGCAAGGTAGTACTGTGACGTCAGGCCACCTGTGTCATTGCTATAGACAAACACGAATTAGTCGCGTTCGTGTTTTAGTAGAGTAAGGGTTTAAAATTTTTTGTTTAGGCAAGAAAGAATTAATATCTTTTCGAGGCATATGAAGTGGCCCTGAAAAGGGCCTTTGTCTTCTTCTTCTATTGTCTCCACTTCTTCCACCACGTTCTCACTTTTTCAATAATTCCTTTCTTCTTCTTCTTTTCTTTGTCGGGAATCCAGTCAGGATGTCCCAGAGCTCTAAACTTTTCCTGTACCTTCATCCAGTTCCTGTTTAGTTTCTCAAACTCTTCTTTTCTCTTGATGTTTTCTTTGTCCTTTCTTTCTTTTGTCCAGGTCTCTTTAATCTTTTTCACTTCTTCTTTCATTACCTTTATCATGATGTCTTCGCCTTTCTTTGAATTGTCTAAGCCTTTTTTGACAAAAGGCCACTCAGTTAAATGGAATATGTCTTCCAAAAAACATCTCACTTTGATAACAATATCAAGAACCTACTTCAAGGTTCCCACTCTTACATATTTAGGATGGATGAAGCCTCTCAACTTCACCACTTCCTCTTCTATCATCCATTGTAATTCATAATTAGCTGCTTTCAGACTGTTCACCAAGTCTAGGCTACCTGGGAACCTCCGATCCTTTTCAAGCCTGTCCAGCACGTAGGCTCCATCCATCATCCAGTACCAACTGTCATTCAATCTGTTGAACAAGTC
The DNA here is from genome assembly GCA_016617855.1 of Megalonaias nervosa. Lineage (NCBI taxonomy): Eukaryota > Metazoa > Mollusca > Bivalvia > Unionida > Unionidae > Megalonaias > Megalonaias nervosa. The sequence goes on from JAECUM010036099.1 coordinate 6,400, forward strand.
CATGTTGCCAGTCATTTTTATGTCCTGTGTAGAATGGCGCGAATGATCTGGATCTTGAGGGATTATAGTTGTTTATGCACTATGTGCTTTACGACTGTGGGTCCAGGGCTGGACCAGAGGCCCCAATTGGGGCACTCCAGGCCCAAGGCTGGGCTTAACCTCTGAAGCACTCGGCCACGGCTGGATGCTGCCCTAGGCTGGGCGACATTGCTCCCCTAAAGAGGCACTTAGCCCCGTGCTGGGCTTTTACCATAGCTTTTCCGATAGACCTCTGACCTTTGACATTCAGTCCACATGCACACAGCTGGCGAGGAAAGGAGGAGACGGAACCCGAAAGAAGCCGCGTAAAAACACCACGGAAGCGCCCCAGGGACAGCCACACAGGGCACACCAAGACCCGCCACCACGCGCCCCGACCTAACGGCTAGGTCGGTTGTAATATCACATCTAGTCCAGTTGTGCTAATGGACTTCCTTATACCAATGTTGTGTGAGCCACCCATTCAATTGGTAGAGCAATCATTGAGTTATAAATTTGGTGCTTTGGATATTATTGTTTGGTTTAAATTTTGTGTACATAGTGTACTTGTCCGTTTTCCGACAATATTTGCCAATCTAGGGGAAGGTTTGCCCTTCCATTTTATTATGTCATTTTGGTAGCTGTTTAGGTTTTGTTTTTGACGACGAGGCGGCATCGTAAGGATCATGATTGTTTTTGTAGTGGGTCTTCATGAATGGCGCGAATGACGAGCGCTTTGCTTTAAATCAGTGGAGCACGGACGTGAACGAAAACATCCCTTACATTCACTTCACATACTATAAACTATCCTCACCAACGAACGAGCAAGCATAAAACACACACAAATATACTATCCTCACCAACGAACGAGCAAGCATAAAACACACAAATATACTATCCTCACCAACGAACGAGCAAGCATAAAGCACACAAATATACTATCCACACAATCGGGATGAGAAGAAAAAAAACACACAAATATACTATCCACACAATCGGGATGAGAAGAAAAAAAACACACAAATATACTATCCACACAATCGGGATGAGAAGAAAAAAAACACAAATATACTATCCTCACCAACGAACGAGCAAGCATTAAACATACATCCATATCTACTATCCTCACCAACGAATGCGCATGAAAACACACACACACACGCACACACACGCACACACACACACACACACACACACACACACACACACATACACACAACAGTAAAGGAGTGAGTGTTTATAGTCACACTACTCTACATTTACAGGAATTGGCAAATTGAATAGTCTCTCTTTTCTAGAGATCTGGCTAGCCCTGAAAAGGGCTGGGTTTTTTTGTTTTTTTTTTTGTTAACGGGAGTAATGGCAATCTTTTTTTACTGTCTAAGATTGCGTCCCCGCCAGGCAGCAAACTTTCCTATACGATACGGTCTGCTTCTGCGGAAAGAGAAAGAGAATTCTTTGGTGTCCACACGACAGTCCACAAAACCTCTGTCTGGTTCTTGCTGCTGCTGCTGCTGCTGCTGTTGTTGCTGCTGTTGTTCTTCTCTCTGTTTCTTCTGAAGTCTGTACTTCTCAGTCCATTCTTCTTGTTCTTTCTTAATTTCCTCTCTGAAGACCTCTTCTATTAGGTCTTGGGCTATAGCTAACATCCTGACATTCTCTATCTCTTCAGGCTTCGGTATCAGGTTTAGCCTGACACGATGTAAACTGACGTAAGCTTCGTTCAGCTGGGCTAGTCTGGAAGGCATGTTCATAGGTTGACGAGTCAACAGTGGATGGTCAGACTGGAGAACAACCCGCTTTATATGGTTCAAACGCGGACGCGATAGAAAACATCCCTACTCGGTTTTAGTGTAGGAATGCTATGATAGCGAATGTCATGTTGAGGTATAGAGAGAAAGTCAAAGAGCATATATTCACAGTGCTTTTTTGAAAACAAACGACAGACACATTTTTTCAAAACACAACATTTTTTATTCAATTAACAAGTAACAAGTAACATCAAACAAATTATTTTTGACAAGGTTGACAACGTTGTGAAATCATGTGAGATTTCCATTGATGGAAGTCATGAGGCCATTGATGTACACTACGTATCCTAGCTAAAGACAAAAGATAACTATAATGGTCACAAAACCATCGATCTACTTTCTCATCATTTCTAGAAGAGTGACGATCAAAATAAGTCGCTAAATGTTCTAAAGGATATCCAAGACTGCGTTGATGAAGAAAATACACACAATATTGTCCACACACCATGGAATCTGTGCCTTGTAATTTCACATTATTGTATCGTGTCGTCTGGGCATTTCTTCTCATAAAGTCAACGATATCGTCTTCCAAAGGGGGTAATCCATACGAATAAAAATATTCCACACAATTCTCTTGAGGGAAGTAGACGGCAACCCAGTGAGTTCCTGGAAGATGGCTTTCGTCCGTGTTGATGACATAAGCTTGATGGTCTTGAGATTTGCGATGAGGTAGTTCATCTTTAGCGCACACGACAGGATTCCAAGAAGCAGTATATGAACTATTGTTCAAAAGGTAATAAAGTTCCCAGGTATCCATTTTTTGTTGTATTGTTTTTTTTTTCACAGGTAATGATAAGTCATCAATTCAATTCTGACTTTTGTTTGAAACGATCTGTCAAGTAGCCGTTTCTTCGCTTCGTCTCCGCACTCTGGGCTAAGAGAGATTCGATGCGATAGATCTCTAGAGTAGACAATGGTGGGCAGGAAAGATCACGCAAGCCTTTATACCACTCATGCAACACTGCTTCTTCTGAGATGAGACTCCAAGCTTCGTCCAGATACTCGTCCAATTTTTCTTCTTGACTCATTCCCAGACATTTGTCGTGTTGAATTTGACTGGGATGATCGTTTTGACATCCATAACAATCTCTCTTACACAGTTTCGTAATTGTATCCGCTAGGTGTTTAGCAAAACAGGACACTAAATATTGTTCTTGTTCTGCCATCTGGACTTGACTACTACCTCATCCTCTTTGTCTTGGTCTTGGGGTTCTGCTTTCACGCTATCCTCCCATTCCATGTCCAAAGATTCTCCACTGTTTAAAGAGGGATAGGAGTCTTCCATTGTGTCTAATAGTCTAGAATGACTTTTTTCAAACTGTTGATTTCTATGGTATTATCGAATTCAGCATACAGGATGACGTTGACCGTCTCGGTGAGAGCTTCTGCAAACTGAAGTTCCACACGCAGTTGACCGGATTTTATAGGGTGGAAATGTCCCTCGTCGCTGCCTTGGTCTGGAGTGAAATCAAAGGCCCACAAAGTGTAGCCTCCGACATAATCTTCGTACGAAATACCGTGACTGGTGTTGGTTCCTAGTTGCCCTGTAGCTTCGTGAAGGGACAAGTACGATCTCAAGTAATTCTTCTGGGCAAAGTTAGGTTCGAAGGGTCTGGTACACAAAGTCTTGCCATCGCGACTGACTTCGATCTTGGACACTCTGTAGTGCTTAAACTGGAAAGGATTTTGATCGTGGGCTCCGTTGAGGGCTGCATTACTGACGATGCCAACGATTAAACGTTTGGGTAACTGTCCTTGGAACAGATGATCTTTGATCTTGGATCGGAGTCCAGCAGCAATGGTGAATGTTTTCACTTCTACACGTCGTATCGGATACTTGGCGGTCGATCTGCTTAATGTTTGACTGATGTCGTTTCCCGCTTTAGGTAACACTTCTACACGGCGCACGTAAAGTCTGGCTTCTTGGATGATGATTTTGTACTCGTTGGCATGAGCCATGAAATGGAAAGCGACACTGCTGCGATTGAGTCTCAGGCGAATATCCACTCCGTTCAGCAAATACTTGTCTTGCAACCACATGTCCAAATGCACACGATCCATCAGTTTTAAACTACGTCCTTGCAGGATTTTCCTTCGACGGTTGTTAAAACCCACATTGTGAGGACTGTCATCGGCTGTCAGGGCTATGTCTTTAAACGTGTCTTCACCTGCGGTATCAGGTTTCCATACCACGCAAGCATCCAGATGAGTGTTCTTGGCCTCTTTTCCGTACGACAAGAGATTTTCTACGTACGCTCGGTAAGGGTAAGTATCCATACTGCTGCTGACCAGTTTGTTATTCAAGTACAAACCCACTTTGCTGAACAAGGAATGCATGAAATTGTTGACGGGAGCTACTCTGGCATCGGCTCCCGGATTGGTGTTGTCGGTTTTGATCACTTTCAGTTTTAGGTACAAGTAACTGCTATTCAGATCGAGATAATCTTCCGGCTGTCCTTTGATTTCAGACTCGATGGGAGCTGAATTGGTCAAAGAGGAGACGGGATGAAATTCGACCCATTGGGATTCTTGCATCATCATCATGGTGAGTGGCATGGCAAAGAGATCCAGTTCTGATTTGGAATAAGCACAAGACTCTCGGTGCATCATTTTCTTTTTTTTAATAATCAAAAACGTCTAACTCTCGGACAGTTTTTTTTTTTTAGACTTTCTAGCTCTAGGGTTGTGAAATCCTCTCAAGGGGTGTTTTCGTCGTCTTTTTCCGCCTTGTCCTTGCTGTGGTGTCAGGGAAGCAGGAATGCCTGACTCGGCATTGCCCAGGGCATTTATAGGAGTTTCTCGCCGACCCAAAAGGTCTTTGCCCGTTTGAAGCAAGATATTTTTGCCTGCTCTCAAGAAAGCTTTTTTGGGGTTTTGTTTGTCGTGCAATCCCCGTGTCACCATCGGTTTCAAAACGGGAACCACTATACGAAAGGCCGATTTGAGCATATCACCTAAACCATGTCCTCGCTGTCGAGCGACTCCTTGGTACACAGGATACATGACTGACAAAAAGTTAGAGTAATCGTTTTCGAAAATGGAGTTTCACTGTGACTTTCCCTTTGGTGAATGGAATATTTTGTCCCAGATCTCCTTTTATAGTAATGTTGACAGTGTCGAAATAAGACTTACTGACGGGCAAATAGTGAGGATGTATAAATTCGCGGTGAACGTGATAGGTGTTTCCACCTTCCTCGTCAGCAGCCGTGGCAGAATCCACTTTGAAAGGAATGACACGCAGTAACGGTACGGAGGTGTGTCCCACTACGTTGTACTCCACCACATCGGAGTATACAAATATCAAATTCAGTCCTTGGTTCATTTCTACAGGGAGTCGAAAATGTTTCGCAAAATCCAAGTTACCGGTCATGGCTGGTATTTCGTTTCTCATCTTGATCAACTTGGGGTCTCCACCCAGAATGTCATACAATTCAGGACAAAATGTAATGGCCAATACTTTGTCCTCTGAAAATTTCATCATTAGGCGACGAGCTATTTTGTGGTACTCGATCGTGACACTTCTTCTGGCTTTCTCCAAGGCTTTACCAAACATGAAATTGAACCTCTCAGCAATGGTGTTCACCAAATGTTGACCACTAAAATAATAGCCCGAAGGAATTTTCAAAAAATAAGTGGTTTGCTTAGTTTTGGGGTCTTGTGATTTCATAAAGTCAGCTACACTAGTGCGTTCATCCATGGCTTGTTGCACTTGTTCGTCATAAACTTCTACCGTAAAAGTGTTTTCATTTTCAACGATGTTTTTGATTTGTGTAGGGTGAATCATTTCCTCTAAAGTCACTTCCCAATGGGCTTCGTGATCCAATTGGTGATGTGATGTGATTATGATTTTTAACGTAGCTTTAACAATTTTTCCAGTCATATCGCTACGATGTCTGCAGTGTGGCAGTTTATAGTGATGTCTAGCACTGGGGCATCATGTCGCAGACATGTAGCATGATGTCCCACCCAGTCACATTATCCTGACACCAGGCCGACCAGTCCTAACACTAACCTCTTAATGCTGAGCGCCAAGCGAAGCAGCTGTTAGTACCATTTTGTAAGTCTGAAAATGACTCGACCGGGATCGAACCCACGACCTCCCGCATCCGAGGCGGACGCTCTAACCACTAGGCTGATCCAATTGGATGGCTTGAGGTAATCTGGCCGTGTAACAGCACAAAGTGTTATTGGGAAACACCTCCATGAAACTGTCACTGGGTAACGTTAAGTAAAATTGGTTGTTCATAATTCCACAGTTCTAGTGTCCGAGGAGTCACTGGAAGTCAGAGGAGTGTCTAAAAGAGGATTGTTGTGATTGGATTGGTGACTAACTTTGGACGCAAGATTCCCGTTGTTGTTGTTGTGTCCGTTAGAGGAATATTTCAGAGACGGATTGGGAAGAAGGTAACCAATGCAACTGCTAAGTAAAATAGTCCACAGTTGTTTGTCTCCTTGTTGCAAACTCAAATTGGCAATGGCAGCACCGATGACACAATACACCACAAAGATTTGGCAGAAAAAGACGATTTGCGTTTTAGGCACACGTTCTCCACACCACACCCACAAGGGTTGCTTTTGTAGGTCTTGCAGGGAGAACTGGGCGACGGAGTGGTCACTGCAGTAGCTGAGGTTGTGTTGAAGGGCATGATGGTCACTTCCTTTTGTAGTCAATGAGTTGTGAAGCGTCGATACAAGAGTCAAAACTGGGAGGATGTCCTTTCCAACGTACTTTGACTTCTTTGACACGTTTCTTTCCTACTTTTCGGGTTCTTCGATCGAGAATGCTTTCGATCTCGTACACGTCGTCTTCTTTTTTGGTCACACGTTGTAACTCGGGCAAGTAAAACGTTCCTTTTAACACTTCTCCGTTCATGTCTTCTAATTTATAGACGGGAGGATGACGGCCACGCACACGTTCGGTGACACGAAACAATTCGGTGGTCCAATTGGGTAAGTAACCTTTGTCGAAAGTGCGTTTGGTTTTGCCAATGCATACCCAATCTCCTGATGCCAACACTTCACCTTTCTTGGGGACAGGCACTGTCGGGGACGGACCAAACAGGCGCTCGAAGACGGTCACTTCCTTGTCAGGTGTCACTTCTTGGGGGGCACACCCTATGCTCCGATGGTAAGATTGATTGTACGATGGGACGAGGTGTGGCAAAACGTCGATGTACCTGAGAGTGTGTTGATGCATAAAATATTTCCACATGCGTTCTTTCAAGGTACGTTGAAAACGTTCCACGATGCTGGCTTTGGTTTCGGGATTCTCGGTGGTGAAAAAATGAATGTCACGTTTCTTCAATTCTTTTTGGAAAGCTTGGTTTAGAAATTCGGTGCCTTTGTCATCGGCTAAATCGGCCTGCCATTGGTGATCAATACCCTCTACTTGTGTGCGACTTCTGGAAAATTTTCGTCGAATGGGTTTGTGTAAGGTGTACGTGTCTTGTTCTTGTAACCAGCGTTGCACATGGGGTAAACGGATACTTTTCAGTCGAGTTTTGGCAGCCCGATACAATGTTTGAACTCCTCCGTAACCTGCAGGATGGGATGGATCGTAGTAAATGCTGGCTAACAACTTCTCCATGTTATAATAAGTAATCCAATCTTCACTGATGCTACTCTGAATGGGAGGAGGGGGTGGTTTAGAAACGATTTTAAGTGTCCGATGTGCCACGGGTGTAGAAGTGGAAGGTAGCGGTTTCGGTGGTGGTGGTAATGGAATGGCTTTTGTCTTCTTTTCTTTTTTCACTTCTGCTTTCCCTTCTTTCTTTTTCACTTCTGTCGAAGGAGGAGTGGACATCATCTTTTTAACCCAAGCTTTAAGCTCTTCTCGTTGCGGTGTAGGGGAAGGGGTCAATAAGGACGCTGCAATCTTACTAGGGATGGGAGCTGCTGACGGTGTTTGAAAGACTTCTCTTGCCTCTTCTTCCTCAGGCAACCGTGGGGCTGCATCTGTCTTGACCACTGGAAGTGGTAGTGGTGGTGGTAGTGGTGGTGAACTTTTCATCAAGGCCTTAAAATCTTTCAGAGTGGGTTGAGCTGTTTCGTCTAAAGCTTTCTGGTGAAAGAGTTTCAGTCGTTGCAACAACTGATAGTACCGTTGCGATTTTTCCGTTTCTGACAAATCGCTGCGATCCATCAAGGATTGCAATTCGTGTTGTAACTGGGACATCTCGGTCAAATGAGGATTGGGAGGTAAATGTCGGGTTCGTTGTTCTTGCCAACGATGGTATTCCATCCATCGTTTGTAAGGGACTAAAGCTAGTTTTCGTCCTTCCATCAGATTTCAAGGATCACGTCTGAGATCTTTTGACTCCAGTGTCCTCCTTTTATCTTCTTGGTCTTTTATCTTGGAATTAGGGCTGGCATAATATGTCCCATGGCACTCAGTATAGGTTTCGCTACATTGGTAGTAAGTCCTAACAGGGGTAAAAATCCTCCGCGTTGCACCAACATCTTTTTCTTTTGACGAATGGGTATTTCCTTTTGGACCATTTGGCGAAGAACGTGTCGATGTTTGGCTAAGCAATTTTTCTGATGTTTAGTCAAAGGTATTGTGCCTTTCAAGACGTTCAGACAACATTCGCTCACCGTATCGATGACATCTTTGGAGGCAGTTTGAATGAGTTGTTTTCGCATGGGTGGAGGAGCTTTGGATAGGACAGACAACATGTCCCAATGTTTGACTAAACGAGGAGACAGTCCTTTCCTTTTCTTTCCTTTGGGGGTAGAAGAGGAATGTCTTTTGCGAGGTGACATCTTTGTTTGTTGATTCCGGGACACACGCCAAAAATACACTAACCTCGATGACTTGTCACACGGTCTTTTATCCTTTTTTGGGGACTATCGCTTCGTCATAAAGGTGACAATGTGTTTTCCAAAATCGCCAAAGAATCCTCCTCTTTGGCGGGTCCTCTTTTTCTTTGGACGAGTGTGTCTTTTCTGGGGGTGACGTCGATGTTTGGCTAAGCATTTTTTCGCATGACGAGACTGTCTTTTTCTTTTTCCTTTCTGGGTAGGAGAACGACGATGAGGTGACATCTTTTCGTGTACAACATACACTGACATACATGGCTCGACATGCGTCTTTTATCTTATTTTTTTTTTTTTGAGCCTGTCCTTTACCCTTGTGACAAACTTATCGGCTATCTTATCGAATTCAAGGAAAGGGCCAAAGAAACCTCCTTCTTGCTGGCTTCTCCTTTTCTTTGGACGAGTATGTCTTTTCAGAGAGTGTCGCCGATGTTTGACTAAGCGCTTTTTAGGATGACGTGACTGTCTTTTTCGTTTTCCTTTTCCTTTTTGGACCGAAGAAGAAGAACGACGATGGTAACGGTGTACACTTCTTGGAGGGGACATCTTTGGACGTGCAGCAGCACAAAAACACTGATCCGTATTGTTTGCCTCGAGTCCTTTTTATACTGGAATGCGTCGCCACTGATTGTCTTTACGTCGTATCAACTTGATGACAGGCAACACACGTCGTGGAGGAGTTCGCACGGACTAAATCGGGACAGTTCTCTCTTGGACTTTGATTTTGGGGGCAGGCATTTTGTGAGCATAGGCTACAGCCGCTAAAGAGGAAAAGGGTGTCACCGCTGGAGGAGATGTTTTTGCAGACACTCTAATGCGAGTAGAAGCTGTTTTCTGTGGACTTTTCTTTTTCTTTTTCTGAGGATGTGACCTGGTCTTGACACCGTTGCTCTTTTTCTTTTTCTTCTGGGTACGTTTGGGCGTGGCTTTTTTCTTGGTTCCAGGTTTCAAAATGATTTGCTTTTTTGTTTGAGTGTCGATGCGAGGATCGGCTAGTCGCGTCAAGGCGCCTTTGTTTCTCTCAAAAAAACGTTTGGTTTAATGTGGAATCTGAATGATGCCTTGCAGTAATTGACGTGCTGTCACCGTAAACCATCGTAAGACTTCTTTGAGACTAGTGGAGGAAGAGGGAGCAGAGACAGTAGAGGTAGCCACAGTAGTAGTGAAAGGAATGTCACTTTTGACACGAAGACAGATAAGACAAGAGTTTTATACTTTTTCAGGACACGTTTATTGTCATCTTTAAAAGTGAACAACACGAAAGACAAAAATACATAAAAGCCAAATGGCTAAGTACATGAATAAAAGAAACATCAAAACGATCATAGTGGAATATAAACAAGTCTCTGTCCAACATTTGTGATGATTAAGAGGTGAAATAGTAGGGGTACTGTGTAATGTTCTGAGAGTCTCTACACTCCTTGGCACAATCACACCAGAGTCCTCCCGGAATGGCCTTTCAGGGATGTCGATCACGGTCCTGCCCTGAAGAGAGTGGTTTTCCTCGGTCACGACTTCTTCTTCTTCTTCTGGCACTGTCACTAACACTGGTTTAAAAGTTACTTTTTTCACGGAACTTTTTAATTTTTTAGGATTACAAATCTTTGGCATAGTGTAGCACTTCTTTTGTCCATGCCTCAAACCCCCAACTTTTCCAGTCACGTACATCTTTCCAGTGAGGGTGTAAGTCACAAGCTACACACACGTCGTCGTACACATCTTCAGTGCCTAAAAGTTGACGAATCTTGTTTTCCCGTAGAGGCTGAGAAGCATCAAGATGAAAGCGCAAAGCTTTGAGCAGAATGAGTCTCTCATGTACATTTAAAGGGACCACTTTCATGATTTTTGGAGTGGTACGTACTGTTCGTAAAGAGTCCACAAGAAATCGGCTGGTAAACGAAATCCCAAAAAGCAAGTCGCTAAGACACACACTACACGTCGACCCAATTCAATGGACACAGTTCTCGTAATAGGTGTTGGTAATCCTCCACTGTTTGAATAGTGTCATTGATTTCCTTCCACGGAATCTGTTGTATCACGAATGATAAAGGTCGTGGCATAGTAGTCTGTTTTTATACCTCTTTTCTCTTACCTCAATCACTTCTCCTAGAGCGAAAGTAATGAACGTAGTGAGTAATTTCTGACCACTGCCATTCCAGGAAACGGTCAAGAATGTCAATAAAATCTCCAAATGTAAATGGTCTAAAGCGAAATAGTAGAACGAACGCACCCTTGATCCAGAGAAATCGGACTTGTTTGTTGACTTTGGTCAATTTCCTCTTGTGAATTTCTCGACACAAAAGTTCTACAGTCACTAATTGAGATTTGGCTCTGGCAAGCCCCTGCCAAATGTCCTTGTAGATCTTCTCTTGCAATTCGTTTGGTAATCTTTGAAGATTATTTTTTACATCGGGTTTAAATACTTGTCTAGGGGTTGTCCAATGTTAGACTCCTAACCCCGTAGCTAGTTTCTTACACGACATGGTAGACAGACTTCGATGACGAGGTCCCACTAAAGGTAGGTAGTGACAATCTGGAGACGATCGAGCATGTTCCAGGTAAGCGCAATCTTTCTTCTCCCACGCGTGAAATGACACACCGCAACTGAAGCACTTGACTTTATCCTCTTCGCCCAAGTAGATAAATCCAGCTCTAGCTAATTCTTCAGGGGTAGGTCTTCACAGATATTTTGGCCATTTTCCTTGGAAGGTTTGGATCCGACTTTCAAAGTCACAGTATTCTGGCAAACGCACAGGGAACGAATATTCGTCTTTCACAGGTTCATTTCAATGAGGCTACGGTGAAATATGTAGGAATTTGCTCAGTTTGGGATGACATCCGTAGGGTGGTAGCCGTCCACGATGACATCCACCATGAAAACCAGTAAGGTGAAAAGGTGTGCGATAACGAGTGGCATCGCTTTCGCATCCATCAGGTTTGACACGCACAGCATCACTTCCCATGGTAGGTATGGTAGTAGCAGTTATAGCAAAGTTCCCATGATGATGTGGTACTGAATCGCTAAGGTCATAGCGTACTGCATCCCTGCCATCGCAAGGCACAGCATCGTACTCGAGTTTACTCTTGCTGGATACTTGATGTGTGAAAGGATTCATTTTTTCTCGCTTGGCGTTTGTAGTCACAATGAACTATCAGTCTTGCATGTTGTCCCTTTTTCTATGCTCGCCAATATCAGTGTGACCGTACGGTAAAGTAAAGTGATTGGGAAGCCATACTCGCTTCTGGTACACGATTTGATAGACTTTTTCCAAGGGTCGGCTAACGATTTGCTGTGTGGGTAAACGTACAATCTTGTGCGGTTCATCGGTGGTCACTTTAAAATTTCCATCCTCTCCAGACTGTAAGACTTCTTTCAAGACGCCAAAGTTTACCAGTTGACTGGTGCGATAATTGAGAGTCAATCCTTTCACTTTGCACTCCGAGTACACTTCTCCTTGCGGGTTACGGTATTCGTAGCCGTAATTTTTGGGACCGCCACTAGCAAAACTTAGAATCTTGTCGTGGGGATGCTCGTCCGTCCAGGCTCCTAAACGGTCTCCTTCGATGACAGGGTGAGGTTGACCCAGGCGATCGATGTAGATGCAACTATCTGTGTCAAAATACAGCACACGATCTCATAATAGTTCTAAAGCTTCGTACAGTTTTAAGCGAGCATGGGCTGTCACGTAAGCCGCAATGATGACATTTCCAAATTCGTCAGCTTCTACAAAGTCCAGTTCTTCTTCGTAATTGACTAAGATCAAGTCCTCACGAAGGACGTCCACGTGTTTCATGTATTTGGTTTTGTCGTGAATCATCTGAAAGTAGCGGGAAGGTTCTGTCAAATACTCCGTCTTGGGTAAACACGGTCGTTGTGCCATTTTGCCCCACAAACAATTCAACATCACTTTGGCAAACGATCGCCTTCCTTCGTTTTTCTCAATGTGGTCTAAAGTGATGCCTTCCTGCTCCAAGTATTTCTCTTTGAATTTTTTTGGTCTTCGGGAGTGTGACAGCAGGAAGGATAGCCGCTAGCTTCTTGTTTCAGTTTCAAAAAGGCATTCAAGTAGTCTGCAAAAATGCCTTTCTGAGTCTCGTTGCCCTTGTGGTATTTTTCTGTCTTGGGAAAGTGGTAAAGTTCGTATACTTCTAACAATTGGTATCCCAAATCCAGAGCTTTAAACAATTCCACGCTGACCAACGTTCCCGTCAAGGCGCGTTCTTCCTGAGTGTGCTGACAAGGTTGGTCTTGGTTGCACGTTGCGGCACAAGTACGGCACAAGGGAAAGATCAGTTTTCCTTGGCAATGATGTGGTAAAACGGGATGGTACAAGTACGTGGGAGGCAAGACTTTGCACTTGATCAATCCTTCGTATTGGCGAATATTGTTCACGTCAATGTGTTCCGTCAGCAATTGTGGGTGCCCTGCGGAAAAGTGACAATATTTGCACACGTACGGATACAGAGAACACACGTCCAAAGTATTTGATTTCCTCTCCTTTCTCCTCATCGGTTTGGTATAGCAAACAGGTGGCATTCGTCCGTCCTCCGTACAAACTGTCCCTTGTGTTCAGTGGGTCTACCAGCTTGTAACTTTCCACGATGCGCTTAAACTCGGGATCGGTTTTCAATCGCTGATCGTACTAGTGTTCCCACATTTCTACCACTTGGTATCCTTGCTCTTCTAACTTCAAGCGTCGCTGACAAGTGGCCTGGTACAAGTCTTCCATGGTCCGTTGTAAAAACTGATTTTTAGTGTTACGTTGAGGGTAGCAGATAGGACATCCGTGAAATAAGCATCCGTTAAACTCGTACACGATCTTGGGGTTTTCCAAGTCTCAGCTATCTACTGAATACCTTCCGATGGCCTTTTCGCCTCCTCCGTTGCGAGCGTGTTGGATCCATTTGTTTTCGTTGTCACACAATTAATGTAACCAGCGTAGGGCTTTGACCGAGTATTGACGTTTGACAAAATTGGTTGTTTGAGGACTGATGACAGCTAGGGTGTTTTCGGGCATAAATCGTTGGCGATACACTAAAGAACACGCTTTGGCAATGGTGCAGGCTTCTTTCAAAGGATCGATCCCTCCGTGTTCCATGAACAGTTCTCGAAATTTTCTACAGCAACGCCGTAAAATGTCGACGTCGGAACGACAATATTTTACCATTTCTTCCTGAAAGTCGAAAGGGTCCGAGGCGTGAGTCTGGGACCAAGCGTAGAAAGCTTCTCGTTGTTCGGTACTCATGTTGTTGGGGTCGTAGTAGTGAACCTCAGGCAAATGGGGTAGAACGGTGTGTTGATTGGATTCGGTATTGAAAAAGTGCGGAAAATAGCCTTTGGCCATTTCTGTCATTCCAAACGTTTTAGGCATGCGACTCAAAGGCATGGCCAAGTAACTCATCGAATCTTTAAACTGCACTTGACCCACTTGCGTGGAAATGATTTTGGCTCCGTTCAAAGTCACTTTCGGACGTTCGCTACTTTGTTCCGTATAGTATCTCAACAGAAACTGTCCATCGTATCCCGAAAAATTGTGAGCCATCACCGTAGCATAGCGATGACAATCTCCGTAACGTTCGATGTCTTCTTGGCTCCACGTTTCGTCGATAGGGTTTAAGATCCATTGGGCGATATCGGCTAGCGTGTTCGGTCCCCGAAAGATTTTTTCACGTCCTCCAGGAATCTTGCTACAGTGAGGGCAATGAGTCAAGATAGGCTCTTGGATGCACTTCTCGCACGCTCGGTGAGCCACGCAGAAATTAGGAATGTGAATGCCAGTCTCTTGCATGCATTCGAAATCGAAAAAGATGAAATTCCCTTTCTTCTGGTCATTATCTTCTTCCTGTTGGGATTGGTATTTTGAATGTAGCATTGGTGTTCCAAGTCCACGGTTTGGTGACAAATGTGACATCGTTTCTTTCCTGAACAGACGTGCACCTTGGCATTATTGGTACGCATGCCTTGTCCACAAGTAGGGCACAATCTCAGGAGCTGACAAGCACATTTCTGCTGTGAACCTTGCGTGTTTAGATGTTGTTGGTAACAAGTTGGACTGACAAACGTGCGCTGACAAGCTGGGCAATGCACTCGTTCTTGTCCTTCGTCCAGACAGGACTTAGAGGCTAAATATCCCTCACATTTCGATCCGCAATGCTTATGTTGCTCTCGATTGTTTTAGCCATAGTCACATTTCTCACAGTAATAACCGTATAACAGGAATCCAGTGATACTGGTAATGGCATCGAAATGTTCATCGTGATGATAGACGTGAATGTATTTTCCGTCTTTGAAATTTTTGCCTCGAAACAACAGCGGTCCGCGCACTTCTTGAGGGTGCACTTTCAAGGTGTAGCGTGGAGCCAAGACGTCTTGCAATTTTTGCATTTCAGGAATGTCACAGGGTGTGTCTTTGGATAGCCCCGCTTGCTGTAACAGGAGTTCTGCTTCTCTTTGTTGTTTGCTTCGATTCGATCGTCGAATAGTTTTCCAGGCTCTTTTCCATTCTGTCGTGTCGTTCTTGTCGGCATACGTTCGTCCCACCACGATGGCACGGGCTAAACACATCTGGTCTTGAGGGTTGTTAATTTGAACGAGGTTACGCTTGATGCTGAGAAGATTGTCTACCAAGATCGCCTTTTTGCGTCCGGTCCCTTGGGGAAGAGACACGTGGGTCATGAACAGTATCGCTTTTCCGTCGGTGATGTGAAACTTGTCATTGGATTGTTGTACGTGTTGAATCTTGTGGATGACTTTGGAAGGTGTCAATTCTGCTGAGCTGCTAAACTCGATCCAAACGGGGGACTTCAAACTGTCGTGATGAATGGAAAGTCTCAAGCGATCGTCTTCTTTGGCTTGACATTGCCGTTTCAGTGTGGTTAACAAAGAATCCCACACATCAGTGATGAACCCTTCTGCTTTCTCCAACGGTACGTCGGACTTGAAATCTTTAAACTTCACTGCGTACGTGTAGGCCGTAGTTCTAACTTTTCTGGAGGAGCGTTTGTCCGTCTCTCGAATGTGGTAGTACTTTTCAGGGTTTACTGATGGTAATGGACTTTGGTTTGGTGTAGACCCTCTGGGCCTAGATTCTGGTTCACTCATCTCATCTTTAAAATCGCTGGCATGAATTTGAGCCAAGACTTCAGCTACTGTGCGAGGCGATAAATCACGTTTCTGCCTCTTACTTTCTTTTCCTTTCTTTACGAAATGATGCGATCGTTTCATCTTGACTGCAAAAAGTCAAATGACTACATTTGAAACACCATGGACCCCTATAAATCCATGTCAGACCAGTGCATATATAAAGGGCTGGTGACTTCCCTCTCAGTATTCATTTCACTCTCAAGCCGATCAGCACGATGGAAGAACCCACACAGATCGAACTTCTGATTAGAGCTTTGCGAGGTGTCATACGAAAGTTTTCTTCAGACAAGCCGACGGACTACTCTTCCTCCTTTCGAGATAAAAGTCAAGATACTTGCTATGTCTGTCAGAAGAAAGGGCATTGGGCTACAGAATGTCCAGATCGTCAAAAAAGCAAGACCAGTGCCAGAAGAGACAAAAGGCAAGATACTTGTTATCATTGTAAAGAGAAAGGACATTGGTCTTCAGAGTGCCCTAAGAAACAACAGGAGCAGGAAGAGGAAGAAGAAAAAGAGGTGCCCTGGGCAAAGGAAGAACCCCGTCACGTTCAGAAGGAGAAGACAGAAAAGAAAAGAAGACGAGAAAATGTGAGGAAGAAGAAGAAGAAGAGGAAAAAAATGTAAAAGTGAAGAAATTAAAAAAACAGAGAGAGAGTGAAAGAAAAAGACACAGAAGAAGTCTATGAACTTTTTAAAAGTGTTGTGTTGTGTTATGTTGTGATATTGAATTGTAAAAATTTGTACCAGAATAGACCAGATTGAAAAAACGTAAGTGTCTCTTGGTTTTGATTGTTTAGAATAATAAGGACCTACACTCATACACTCACAATACGTACATCATATGGTCAAACAAGAGATTTTGAATTTTAATTGATTTTGGCAAAATGAATAGTCTCTCTTTTCGAAAGAAGTGAGTGGCCCTGAAAAGGACCGTTGGGTGTTTGTTTTTTTTCTCTTAGAACAAACTCAGGAACGAGAAGCAATCCGCTTTAACTGCCTTAAGCCTTTGCCACGGCTAAGGCCTACTTCTGGACTTGCTCCTGTCAATGATTTAGTAGAAATCACTAGGGTGGTATCTCTGGTGTAGTAACAGGATTAGGATGTTTGGCTCGGGAAGGTCTTTTTCTCTTGGGCCGTAATACAGAGGTCTGATACATTTGTTTCAGACTTCTTAACTCGGCCAAAATGTCCAAGAGTACCGTTACCGTTTGACTTTCACTGTTCTCCTTCTCTCCTAGCCTTTGTTTCTTCTCTACTGCTTCTTCTTCCTGTCGTTTCCTTCTTGCCTCTTCTTCTCGCTGTTGCTGTTCAAGGAGAAATACTTGTTCTGCCTCTTTCTGCTGCTGTAAAAATGTCTCCAATTCTTCTTTCTGTCTTTGTTTAAAATCGTCGACGTGTGGTAAAGAAGGAGAAAGTGGCGAAGGTACTGGTACCGGAACAAATTCTTGCGAAGAAAAGAAAAAATCTACTAAATCCCATTTGAAATCAACCTCTTCTGGAAGTAGCGCTGTGTTAACTTTGGTAGCCGCTGCTATGCCATCGCTTTTCGTCTCCACAGCCGGTGCACCTCAATTCATTGTCTTCTTAGTTTCCGTCATGTTTCACAAAGCAATGTCGCATCGATTCACTGCGCACAGACGCTAGCGCACCTATATAGGAAATGTGACGTCACAGGTAGCTCTGTTCGGATTGGAAGACAGACTCAGCGAAGTGATTGAATTTTGTAACGCGTGTTGGGATTGGTGAACAATTTCAATCCGTTTCGATCCGGTCTTCCACTATAAATAAACGCGGTTCACTTCATTCCCTTCACCTGTTCTCGTCATAAAGATGTGGACCAACGTTGAATCGTCTACTTTCGTATCGTCGTTGTTTTTCCGTACGGACTTACCCATGTATGTCAGATCAGCATGGAGAATCGTTAGGATCACCGAGACAAGCATTTGGAAAAGAAGGACTTATGTGGAAAGACAAGGCTGTCTGAAGAGAGTTCTGGTTTATGGACCAGAGATTAGACGAAGTTTGAGGAAGAGAAGAAGACCTATGCGATGCCCTCTATGTTAACGGAATGGTGTTAACATAACAAACAACGGCCCTTTTCAGGGCCACTCCATTGCCTCGAAAAGATATTAATTCTTTCTTGCCTAAAAAAATTTTTTATTCGATTTTATAATTTGTGTAGATATTTATTCTCTCTTCCCTAAAAAATTTGTTTAGTCGATTTTATAATTTGTGTAGGATAGATTGATGTTCATCAATCTATGGGAAAAAAAAAAACGAATATATAAAACATACTCTACTAAAACACAAACGCGACTAATTCGTGTTTGTCTATAGCAATGACACAGGTGGCCTGACGTCACAGTACTACCTTCCTACATTGTTGCCGATGACCAGTACCGTGACGTCACCCTACCTGTTCCATTCCTCTTGGCGCTATACAGTCCCAGCGTGTGCTAATACAAAATTCCCATTGAGGGCCATAGTGTCCCAGGTTGATTTTCCTTCTTTGGCATGATTAGGGCTATAGTATCCCACTACACTACTGAGGTCTGTTGTGATATATTAATATGCACCATCCTCTTGTCGCATGTATAAATGTAATGCATGGTAAGCATTTAGTTTCACATCGTCCGTTTACATTTTTTTAATGCGGTAAATTACTAAAATAACTAATATTCAAGCAAATTCATGTACTGATGGATATTTTGACACTGTTCAATATGATGTTTTGTAAAAAAAAAAATCTGTATGATTTATACACGATTTTTAATATTTGCTATGTTCGATATCATACATGTATTTTACGATGTCTTTGTTTTGGAGGTAATTCGTGTATTGATGGCACCTCCAGTTTTCGTTATGCGGTATGTGCAGGTACATTTGAACATTCAGTAACAGTTTATATAGCAAGTTTCTACATGGAATAAGTTCTGATGGATAATAAAATAATACATTTTCCATCTCCTGCAAAGACGACACATCCGGATTGATCATGTTCTAATTTTCCATTTGGAGGTCAGTGTTTACTGTTATACATCTTACACAATGATTTTAGTATTTGGTCATATAACTGTAATTAAAAGTGTAATAACATAATTATCATTCAATATTTGTCTCGAATCATAATATTTTAATGGTAATAAATATTATTGTGTCTTAAATACCTGTTATCAATATGCACTATTTTGGCGCAGTGTTACATGGTGTAATGAAACTGAAAATTTTAAATACGGTGTCGTGCACGCCAATCAGTTTTCCTTTCCAGTTCGCGCACAGTTACAATATATACTGTATTCATATTTTGCAAATCAGCTTCTAAAAGTTATAGAGAATGTTATGATTCTCCAAAATTTAATTTAGTATAAAGTAATCAGATTTCAAAATATACATTTATTTCTAAAATATAAATATTTAGTAAATTTTGGTACTATCTAAAATCAAAGCCAAATATATTACAGAATAGAGTTCTCATACATAGGGGTATTGGACTCCATAAAACTTGTGCGATACTTACGCTAGTTCAGTACATTTGTATGACTATTTTTTTTATTGTAACAGAAATGGTCATCCATTTCACACGATAATTCTGTTTATTTGAAATTGTTTGTTATTGTTACTTCAATGTAACTCCTATGAATATTCTTAAATCTTAGTAGTAAATTATTGATGATAACTATTTAATACAAGTTGTTGAGACAGTTGGATTTTATGATATGTCATGAAACAGAGGGAACATAATAACAAAGTACTTAAATTCTGTAACATTAACTTAATTATTAACAAACATAACATTTTATGACTTGAATAAATCCTTTATTTTTCTCATTCAGAGTTTCTGTAGTCTATATGCTTGGACAGATATATAGTTCCTTGACATATAAGTAGCGTATGTAACGGATATACTTCTTACGGGGTCTTCGTCTGTTAACAGACAACTTTCTATATACCACATCATTACACAGCAACCAGCTGAAGGTTTCAGTTTAATAATTACTGAAGTCCTGAAACAGAATGTAACTCTCTAAATGTAAGTGAGCATGCGCTGGAAATCAAACGTATTTGATCACGTTACAATATCATAGTAACTGATAAGGTACGATGCTATAAATTAGGTCATATTGAAAAACAAAAATTGGAAATGGCCATATAAAAATATATAGGACTCAGAGATTCATTCTGAGGTCAAATAAATTTGATCCAAAACAAAGCTGGTATAAATGAAGTATTACCAGAAGTTTATCATATACCAAAGAGTCGTCATTTCAGATGATTTAACTCGAGACCAATTTCTAGTTTCCCAAATATAATGATAAAAAAAAAATAAAAATAAAAAATGACTCCGTGTATTTGTCATTAACTAGGTCAGCATTTACCAAAGATTAAAAAGTGATCGTGCACTGGTCTGCTTAGCAAATTTCGTGCTGAATACTTTATCACGAACTGAAAATAGTTATCAATTGAACATCTCTTGACCTTTACATTAGATAGTGGTATAATAATTTACCACGGTAAGTGATTTTTTCGCTTTGTGCAGGCAGTATCTAAGTGAAAACCTATCATTTTTATTGTTATAAAATCACCAAGAATGGAAGAGCTGATATTTATACGTGTATTTGTTAATATAGATAACTTGAGCGAAACTCTTTTCTTTGCATGGTGCAGCTGAAGTGAACAAACACACAAACACATAAACAAACAAACAAACAAAACACAGATGAACCTTTGATAATATTCGGTAATACCAAACACGCACTTTAATCAGAATAGTATTTCAAATTAATTGATTTACACAAAACTTCATTGCGTCTTAGATCTGCTTTCTTCTCAAATGACGAATATGTATTATCTTGGTACCTTACAATGAAAATGTCATTGAGTAACCCACAGCTTTAGTAATGAAGATAATTAAGGCTTTGTCAACCAAGTAGAGGACACAGCGAGTAACTACCCTATTCTTTCGATTTTTCAGTGAGTTTGCTGTCAAGATCCATTTGAAACAATGTCACAAGACAAAAATTTGTTTTTTAAACAAACAAACAAACAAAAAAACCCCCCCAACAAAATATCGATGTTTGAAAAACTTCGAAAATCCAACTTATGTTGGCATCAGTTCAGTTAAAATTTTCGGTTGCTTTGAGCTTTTCAAGATTGTAGACAAATGAATGCATTGCGTCCAGTGATGAGTAACCGGTATTCGAGTAACGGATGCTTAAGTTATCTATGTTTTACTACATCGCGACGGCGAGTTTGACTTCGTGCTTCAGTGAATATTACTAAGCACTGAGCTTAAATTATAGGACGAAACAATCTCCATGGTAATTCATATGTAAGAAATTGTCAACTCCTTGTACTCTGACAATATCGTAGACAGATGGAATAACAGAAGAAAAAAAAAAACAGATTCTAATGCAGAGGATATGTAATGGAAGACAATACATTAGTCTTAATCATAACGAAATTTCATCATAACAATGAAAAGCCGAGATTCATTTCTTCAATGACAGGGAAGACACTTAGATACACAGGTGGGGATTTTGCCCAAAAATTAAGAAATAAGATAGTAATGTTTCTTGAATCACAACTAACACACTCGTGTTCCTAGACCGCAATAAATAATTTGAAAACTAACAACAACAACAACAACAACAACAACAACAAAAATAATGGCATGCAGCTGTATTGTCATAGACTCAGGGTCTCAGGGTACACGCGATTATATGGCTACCTGAGGGGTGTTCTCAACATAATCAAATCCTGTTCTACGAAGTGTGCAGAGATTTGTATCGATACCAAACTTGCATCGAATGCGCCATAAGAAAATATTGATTGTAGTCGCGGCAGGAGAAATACGTGAACAACGTCGGACTAAATATTTACATTTTGCGTTCTTTGCGTAACTTAAACACATGTGGAGCGATCTTGATCCTTTATACCTTTTTGTTGTTAATCAATATGTTCGTGTAAATCTGCCGATGCGCTTACATATAGATCTATATAATCTATAATTATATTGCATTGCTTTTAATTGCACTCTAATGCCATCAGAAATATTTATGCCTGTTGTGCATAAAATTGTAACATTTTTAATTGTATCTAAATATTTAACTCCAACATGATACTTTAGTAGGGTCTATGCTCCAAAAACTTGTAACATTTTTACCCCTGGTATTTTACCCCCACCCCCTGGCTTACAACAGAAAAACAAGGAATCTTATTACAATTTTAATGATTATTAACATCGTGTTTTCCTTACTCATGACAAAATAGTTTTGAAAATAAATTATCATTTTTTCACAAAATGGTTGTATCTGTCACAAATTAATGGTGAATATTGCAAAAACAATTATATTTAAGATTATATTTATGATCCTTTACTCACATGTTTGACACGTGTCACGTATGCCAACGCGGTGGAATGTTGTGAAATGCATCTTTCGGACAATTTCGAATCCAAAGCAACCTAAAACATAACAAAACACGTCAAGTTTTAATTATTTACTACCGTATGTGAATGTGTTGTATATATATATATATATATATATATATATATATATATATATATATAT
>JAECUM010036100.1:0-27560 GCA_016617855.1 Megalonaias nervosa
GAGAGAGAGAGAGAGAGAGAGAGAGAGAGAGAGAGAGAGAGAGAGAGAGAGAGAATTGTATGGTCGGTAGTAATGTTAATTAAAGCAGACTAATGACTCAGATCAACTGTAAATACATTAAAATAGTTTAAATACTTCGTTTTGGCTCGTCATTTTGATTAGTTTCTATACCACACTAATTTCTATTCGCCGGTATATGAATGGTTGAGCGTTCAGTGTTCAAGCTAACCATGTGTCTGTAGTGCTCTACTTTCTTCATTAAAACCATCTGTCATGATTAAATCATAAGTATGTCTTACTTTGATTTAATCAATGTGCATAAAAATAGAAACTCAAGAAAGAAAACAAGCAACATATCAATTTGGAAAGGTGATTGTAAATAGCCAAAAGGCACAGAACTACATTTTGTAGCGGACACACCCGACATTGATGTGAGGAGTTCATACACTTAGTCAATACGCAGTTGTCTGCAATCAATCTTAACTCCGTTCAAAGGGCAAATATGTGTATTTGTATGTAATATAAATAAAATATGTGTATAGTATGTAATCTTTATCACTGATATACTACTCGTTGTATATGAGCTGGTAACAGAATCATCTTGACAAACGTTTAGGAACTGTAGAAAAAAAATGTACAAACAAATCTCGAATTCGCATGGGAAAAAGAGCAAAAACTACTTGACAGGTGTTGCTCACCCAGCCAAGATTGTTGATAAAGATAAGGATAATCTCAGACGAATAATTAATTGAAGAGTCCAAGAATTGCCTCCATAATGATCTCAAGACTATCTTGATGAACAAAGGGTGGAAACATTGGAAAATGCTGCCCGTACATCTGATGATTATTCCTTCAATCCCAAAATTTCATTGGTCAGTCAGTCTTTCTCTTAGCAGTGTTTATGTACAAAACCATCTTAGTTTCATACGAGTACTTCCCAATATCAATATGGCACAAAGTAGTAGTAGTAGTTGTTGTTGTTGTTGAAGGGAGGGTTTAACACCATTTTTCAGCACAAGATAGGCTATACGTGGCGGCCAGTGTAGCTGGTAAAGGAAGAACCCTGGAAAAACCCGGGAAGAACCACCGACCCACGAGAAACCACTGGCAGGCTTTCTCACGTACCTACGCTAGCCAGGCCTGAGACTCGAACCCACGCAAACAAAGGTGAGATGGCAGTGATCCGTAACGGTGAGCGCTTTAGACCACTCGGCCAGTCGGGGCCCCGCACAAATTAGTAATGAAACGTCTGATAAGGCTGATCTGAAAGCTTTATTCTTTCCTCCGTGGACATATTGTAAAGAAAAAGGACGTATCATTTTTACTTACTACAGGTTGAAAAATAACCAATATGATAAATACAGAGCTATTCTAAATGTTCTTATTTCAAAGTGGAAAAGGTCATTGAAAGCAACACTTGGTTGGGTCAAACAAACCCTAGTCTAACCCTTTTGTGGGGAATTTTGAACCATTCATGTCGAAGGATTCTATATCACTTATTGGTGAATCTGCCAATCATATCCTTATTAAAATAGTAAGGGACATAAGAGTTTCTCTGAGTCTTTTGTTGTCAGATACTTTGCCATTGTCTCAGAAGTCTTCTTATAGTGACAGTGTTCTTATTCAGGGAATTATGTTAATATTCCTTTCCAGTAATTCATTCTGGCTAATCCACTTGTAACTGGCTATTCTTATTGGGATCCAAAAGGTGGATCATGTTCAGATTGAAATCCCTTATTTGTAACCCGCTTGTACAGTTACTAAAGCTATGACAAAAAGAGCTCTTGGAAATGATATTGATCTGTACATTTCTCCCTTAGCTGACACATTTATTGGTCAGTGTTTTGAAGAGGTCACACTTGCTTCTCGTATTGATCAATCGAGAGATATTGATCACAGTGATCCTTATTTAACTACCAATTATCATTATTCTAATCAGGGTGACAAAAGACAATAACTCATATTCGAACAGGAACAAAATCTTGAGATCTCGTGTTTTATTTCAGAGGGCTGTTAGCGAAACAGAAGCAACCCAACTTCAGGCTTGGTCCTTGTGAAAAATCGGTCCTTGTGAGAAAGTAGTAGATTACAGACCCCTTCCCACCCGGGGTAGTATAGCGACAAGATTTATAGCGACAAAAAATTCACCCTGGGGTAGTATAGCGACAATGGGAATTTTGTATAGCGACAAGAGGAATGGAACAAGTAGGGTGACGTAACGGTACTGGACACTTGCAACAATGTAGCAAGTACCGTGACGTCATGCCACCTGTTTCATTTCTATACAAAGTTTGAATCATTCGCGTTCGTGTCAGTGGATAGTATATGTGATATGTTTTATGCATTTGCATTCGTGTCTGTGGATGTTATATTATTATACCCAAATTATACAACTGACCAAAAAATTTTTAGGCAAGAGAATAATGTTTTTGGGAGTTAAAAATAAATTATACAATCTAATTTAAAAAATTTTTAGGCAAGAAAGAATAAATATCTTTTCGAGACATATGAAGTGGCCCTGAAAAGGACCTTTGGTTTTGTCTTCTATTTTCTCCAGTTCTTACACCAGCTCTTCACTTTTCCAATAATTTCTTTCTTCTTTTTCTTCTTTTTCTTTTCGTCTTCAGCTATCCAGTCAGGATGTCCCATTGCTCTAAATTTTTCCTGTACCTTCATCCAGTTTTGATTTAGTCTTTCAAACTCTTTTTTTCTCTTTCTATTGTCTTTCTCCTTTCTCTCGTTTGTCCAGGTGTCTTACATTTTCTTTACCTCATCTTCCATTACGTTTTTCATCTTGTCTTCTGCTTTTTTTAATTGTTGTAATCCCCACAAGACAAAAGACCACTCAGTAAAATTGGCTTGGTCTTCTAAAAAAAACACCTGACTTGGATTACATTATCAAGTGCTTCCTTCAATGTCCCCACTCTTACATACTTTGGCTTTATAAATTCTCTTCTATCATTCCTGCCACCTAATCCCTAGCTACTTTCAGGCTAGTGACTTGACTGGTCACAAAGTCTTGGCTGTCTGGATAGCTCCATTCTTTTTCAAGCCTTTCCACCACGTACGCTGCATCCATCATCCAAAAATAACTGTGTCTTAACTGGTTAAACAAATCCAACTTGTGTTGACTAGTCAACGCGGGTAGCCAGACTGACGAGCGTTCCGCGTTATTTACGTCAAGCACGGACGTGAACGAAAACATCCCTTACACTCACTTCACATATTATCTACAATCCACACAATCGAACGCGAATGCATAAAACATACCACATTTCTATCCACACAACGAACGCGAATGCATAAAACACACACATTATACTATCCACACAAACGGGAAGAGAAAAACACACACCATATTTACTATCCACACAAACGAACGAGAATGCAAAAAACATACCACATATACTATCCACACAAACGAAGGCGAACGCAAACACACTCAAACACACACACACACACATCAGTAAAGAAGTGAGTGTTTATAGTCACGCTACTTCACATTCACACAAATTGGCAAATTGAATAGTCTGTCTTTTCTAGAGATCTAGTTAGCTTTGAGAAGGGCTGTATTTTGAACTTCAGATGCACCTGGTTAATGCTGGCATCTCCCAGGGCGGGCACCACACACGCATCTCCTACTCCAATCTTGCTCCCAGTTCATTCTTATGATTCCGAGGGCAGACGGGGCTTGAGTAGCTTCATTCTCCCAGTCTTCACTTTGAGGGATAGTGAAGACTTGTTCCCTCTGTCTTCTCCTATGCCAGACCCTGTGATGATGATGAGGTCTCTGCGGCTCCCACTCTTGCCGCTGTCTCTCCAATTCCTGTAAGGCCTCCTCCTCCCAGTTTTCTGTCTGGAGGACAGCGGTTCTTGGTAGAGGTTGTGGCTGACGTTGTTGTTGTGGCTGTGGTTGAGGAGGCGGTACTGGTTGTGCAGGTGTACTTATCATTGGCTTCACCTCATACACAGGTCTCATGAGGTGAGGAAGGATTCCTCTTTTCTTTTCTTTCTCCTCTTCTTTCTTCTTTTTTTCCTCCTCTTCTTTCAACTTTGCCTCTTCTGCAACGGCCTCCATAGCCAGCTCGTCCAGGAGACGGCTGGCATACTCCAGGTGCATTTGAAGTTCTAAAAGCTTAGCAATTATGCTGCTCATCTTCAGTGTTGGCGAGTCAACAATGGGTAGCCAGACTGACGATCGCTTCGCTTTATATACTTGAAGCACGGACGTGAAGGTAAACATTCTCTAACACCAAAACTTACCATCACATCAAACGCACGGACCTAAAAGAAATACTCACGTTTACTTTTTTTACTTACAAACACAGACATGCACGATTCGAAAAGACAGAGAAACAAAGGGTGAATTTTTTTGGACTGATAAAAGAAACGAAGTGCTTATAGACATACTTCTTGTTTTTTTATAAAGACACAAACACACAAATTTGTTTTGGCAATTTGAAGTAGTATGTCTTTTCGAGAGTATTGGGGTAGCCCTGAAAAGGGCTGTGTTTTTTTAACGGGGAGTGATGGCAATCTTTTTTACTGTCTAAGATTGCGTCCCCGTCTGGCGGCAGGCTTTCCTATACGATACGGTCTGCTTCTGCGGAAAGAGAAGGAAAACTCCTTGGTGTCTACTCGACAGTTAACAAAACCTCTATCTGGTTCTTGCTGATGCTGTTACTGCTGCTGTTGTTGTTGCTGTTCTCTCTGCTTCTCAAGTCTGTACGTCTCTGTCCATTCTTCTTGTTCTTTCTTGATTTTCTCTCTGAAGACCTCTTCTGTCAGGTCTTGGGCTATTGATAACATCCTGACATTCTCTATCTCTTCAGGCTTAGGTATCAGGTTTAGCCTGACACGATGTAAATCCACGTAAGCTTCGTTCAGCTTGATTAGTCTGGAAGGCATCTTCATAGGTTGACGAGTCAACAGTGGATGGCCAGACTGGAGACCATCCCGCTTTATATGGTTCAAACGCGGACGTGATAGAAAACATCCCTACTCGGTTTTAGTGTCGGAACGCTATGATAGCGAATGTCATGGTGAGGGATAGAGAGAAGTCAAAGAGCATATATTCACAGTGCTTCTTGAAAACAAACGACAGACATATTTTTTTTTTCAAAACACATTTTTTATTCAACAAACAACTAACAACTAACAAGTAACAATAACATCAAACAAATTATTTTTGACATGGTTGACAACGTTATGAAATCATGTGAGATTTCCACTGATGGAAGTCATGAGGCCATTGATGTACATTACGTTTCCTAGCTAAAGACAAGAGATAACCATAATGGTCACAAAACCATCGATCTACTTTCTCATCGTTTCTAGAAGAGTGACGATCAAAATAAGTCACTAAATGTTCTAAATGATATCCAAGACTGCGTTGATGAAGAAAATACAATATTGTCCACACACCACAGAATCTGTGCCTTGTAATTTCACATAATTGAATCGTGTCGTCTGGGCATTTCTTCTCACAAAGTCAATGATGTCGTCTTCCAAAGGGGGTAATCCATACGAATCAAAATACTCCACACAATCCTCTTTAGGGAAGTAGACGGCGACCCAGTGGGTTCCTGGGAGGTGACTGTCGTCCGTGTTGATGACATAAGCTTGATGGTCTTGAGGTTTGCGATGAGGTAGTTCATCTTTAGCACACACGACAGGATTCCAAGAAGCAGTAAACGAACTGTTGTTCAAAAGGTAATAAAGTTCCCAGGTATTTATTTTTGGTCTTGTTGTCTTTTTCACATGTAATGATAAGTCATTAATTCAATTCTGACTTCTTGCTTAAAAATCTCTGACAAGTAACCATTTCTTCGCCTTCTCTCCCAACTCTGGGCTAAAAGTGCTTCGATGCGATAGATCTCTAGAGTAGTCAGTGGATGGCAGGAAAGATCACGCAAGCCTTTATACCACTCATGCAACACTGCTTCTTTCGAGATGAGACTTCAAGCCTCGTCCAGATACTCGTCCAATGTTTCTTCTTGACTCATCATGAGACATTTATCGTGTTGAATTTGACTGGGATGATCGTTTTGACATCCATAACAATCTTTCTTGGTCAGTTCCGTAATTTTATCCGCCAGGTGTTTAGCAAAACAGGATACTAAATGTTGTTCTTGTTCTGGCCATCTGGACGTGACCACTACTTCATCCTCTTCGTCTTTGTCTTGGGGTTCTGCTTTCACGGTATCATCCCATTCCATTTCCAAAGATTCTCTACTGTTTTCAAAGAGGGATAGGAGTCTTCCATAGCTTCTAATAGTCTAAAATGACTTCTCTCAAACTGTTGATTTTTATAGTATTATCGAATTCGGCATACAGGATGACGTTCACCGTCTCAGTGAGAGCTTCTGCAAACTGAAGTTCCACACGCAGTTGACCAGATTTTATAGGGTGGAAATGTCCTTCGTCGCTGCCTTGATCTGGAGTGAAATCAAAGGCCCACAAAGTGTAACCTCCTACATAATCTTCGTACGAAATACCGTGACTGGTGTTGGTTCCAAGCTGTCCGGTAGCTTCGTACAGGGACAAGTACGATCTCAAGTAATTCTTCTGGACAAAGCAATGTTCGAAGGGTCTGGTGCACAAGGTCTTGCCATCGCGACTGACTTCGATCTATGACACTTTGTAGTGCTTAAACTGGAAAGGATTTTGATCGTGGGCTCCGTTGAGGTCTGTGTTGCTGACGATACCAACGATTAAACGTTTGGGTAACTGTCCTTGGAACAGATGATCTTCGATCTTGGATCGGAGTTCAGCAGCAATGGTGAACGTTTTCACTTCTACGCATCGTATCAGATACTTGGTGGTCGTTCTGCTCAATGTTTGACTGATGTCGTTTCATGCTTTAGGTAACACTTCTATGCGACGCACGTAAAGTCTGGCTTCTTGGATGATGGTTTTGTACTCGTTGGCATGAGCCATTAAATGGAAAGCGATACTGCTGAGATTGAGTCTCAGACGAATATCGACTCCGTTCAGCTAATACTTGTCTTGCAACCACATATCCAAATGCAAACGATACATCAGTTCTAAACTACGTCCTTGCAGGATTTTCTTTGGACGGTCGTTAAAACCCACATTGTGAGGATTGTCATCTGCTGTCAGGACTATGTCGTTAATCGTGTTAGGTAAGGGTAAGTATCCATGCCACTGCTGACCAGTTTGTTATTCAAGTACAAATCCACTTCGCTGAACAAGGAATGCATGAAATTGTTGACGGGAGCTACTCTTGGCATCGTCTCCCGGATTGGTGTTGTCCGTTTTGATCACTTTCAGTTTCAGGTACTTGGAACAAGCGCAAGACTCTTGGTGCATCATTTTCTCTGATTTAATAATCAAAAACGTCTAAGTCTCAGACGGTTTTTCTTTTCTTAGTCTTTCTAGCTCTGTGAGTGTGTAATCCTCTGAAGGGTGTCTTCGTCGTCTTTTTCTGCCTTGTCCTCGCTCTGTCGTCAGGAGGCAGGAATGTCTGACTCGGTAGAACCAGGGCATTTATAGGAGTTTCTCGTCGGCCCAAAATGTCTTGCCTATTTGAAGCAAGACATTTTTGCCTGCTCTCAAGAAAGCTTCTTTGGGGTTTTGTTTGTCAATG
This sequence comes from Megalonaias nervosa, assembly GCA_016617855.1. NCBI lineage: Eukaryota > Metazoa > Mollusca > Bivalvia > Unionida > Unionidae > Megalonaias > Megalonaias nervosa. The sequence continues at coordinate 7,610 of JAECUM010036100.1, forward strand.
ATGACATTTTGGAGAAATTCTTTACCTTGCGTCAACGCGGCATCTTTCAAGGTGTGCAATCCCCGTGTTACCATCGGTTTCAAAACGGGAACCACTGCACGAAAGGCTGTTTTTAGCATATCACCTAAACCATTTCCTCGTTGTCGAGCGACACCTTGGTACACAGGATACATGACTGACAAGGAGGTAGAGAAATCGTTATCGAGAATTTAGTTTCACTGTGACTTTCTCTTTAGTGAGTGTAATATTTTGTCCCAAATCTCCTTTTATAGTAATGTTGACAGTGTCGAAATATGACTTACTGACGGGCAAATAGTGAGGATGTACAAATTCGCGGTGAACGTGATAGGTGTTTCCATCTTCCTCGTAAGCGTTTGTGGCAGAATCCACTTTGAAAGGAATGACACGCAGTAACGGTACGGGGGTGTGTCCCACCACGTTGTACTCCACCACATCGTAGTACACAAAAATCAAATTCAGCCCTTTGTTCATTTCAACAGGGAATCGAAAATATTTCCCAGAATCCAAGTTGCCAGTAATGGCTGGTATTTCGTTTTTCATCTTGATTAACTTGGTGTCTCCACCCAAAATATCGTAAAATTTAGGACAAAATGTAATGGCCAATACTTTGTCTTCTGAAAATTTGATGAGTAGGCGACGAGCTATTTTGTGGTACTCGAGGGTGATACTTTTTCTGGTTCCCCCCAAGGCTTTGGCAAACACGGTATTGAATTTGGTAGCAAATGTTGACCACTAAAATAATAACCTGCAGGAATGGTCAACAGATAAGTGGTCTGTTTAGTTTTGGGGTCTTGTGTTTTCATAGAGTCACTTGCAGTGGTGCATTCATCTAAGGCTTGTTGCACTTGCTCGTCATGAACTTCCACCGTAAAAGTGTTTTGATTTGGAAGGATATTTAGGATTTGTGTTGGGTGAATCATTTCCACCAAAGCCACTTTCCCATTAGCTTCCTGATCCAATTGGATGGACTGAGGTAATTTGGCCGTGAAACAGCACAATGTGTTATTGGGAAACACCTCCATGGAACTGTCACTGGGTAACGTTAAGTAAAATTGGTTATTCATAATTCCAGAGTTCTAGTGTCCGAGGGGTCGCTGGAAGTAAGAGGAGTGTCTAAAAGAGGATGGTTAGGGTGACTGTTGGAAGGGGGACTGACGTTGGACGCAAGGCTTCCGTTGTTGTTCCCGTTCGAGGAATATTTCAGGGACGTATTGGGAAGAAGGTAACCGATGCAACTGCTGAGTAAAATGGTCCACAATTGATTGTCTCCTTGCTGCAAACTCAAATTGGCAATGGCAGCACCGATGACACAATACACCACAAAGATTTGGCAGAAAAAGACGATTTGCTTTTTAGGCACACGTTCTCCACACCACACCCACAACGGTTGCTTTTGTAGATCTTGCACAGAAGAACTGGGCGAAGGAGTGATCACTGCAGTAGCTGAGGCTGTGTTGAAGGGCATGATGGTCACTTCTTTTTATAGTCGATGATTTGCGAAGCGTCCAACCAAGAGTCAAAACTGGGAGGATATCATTTCCAACGTACTTTGACTTCTTTGACACGTTTTCTCCCACTTTTCGAGTTCTTCGATCGAGTTTGCTTTCGATCTCGTACACGTCGTCTTCTTTTTTGGTCACACGTTGTAACTCGGGCAAGTAAAACGTTCCTTTTAACATTTCCCCGTTCATGTCTTCCAATTTATAGACGGGAGGATGAGGGCCACGCACTCATTCAGTGACACGAAACAATTCGTTTGTCCAGTTGGGTAAGTAACCTTTGTCGAAAGTGAGTTTGGTTTTGTCAATGCGTATCCAATCTCCTGCTGCCAATACTCCAACTTTCATGGGGACAGTCACCGTCGGGGATGTACCAATCAAGCGCTCGAAGACGGTCACTTCGTTGTCGGGACTCATTTCTTGGGGGGCACGTCCGATGCTTCGATGGTAAGATTGGTTGTACGCTTGGACGAGGTGCGGAAAGACGTCGATGTACTTTAGAGTGTGTTGATGCGTAAAATATTTCCACATGCGTTCTTTCAAGGTGCGTTGAAAACGTTCCACGATGCTGGCTTTGGGTTCGGGATTCTCGGTGGTGAAAAAATGAATGTCACGGTTCATCAATTCTTTTTGGAAAGCTTGATTCAGAAATTTGGTGCCTTTGTCGGTTTGTCATCGAAGAGGGTGACGACCACTTTGTTTCAACACCAGTTTGAGGTCTCGCACTAACTCACTGCTCGATTTGGAAGTGAATGGCACAACCCAAGCAAATTTGTAAAAGACGTCGATGACACAAAACAAGCATTTGTAGCCGTGATTGTAGGTGGCTAAATGAAAGACATCAGCTAAATCAGCTTGCCAACGATGATCTATGCCTTCCACTCGGGTGCGACTTTCTGGAAAACTTTCGTCGAATGGGTTTGTGTAAGGTGTACGTGGCTTGTTCTTGTAACCATCGTTGCACATGAGGTAAACGGATACTTTTCAGTCGAGTTTTGGCATCACGATACAATTTATGAACTCCTCCGTAACCTGCAGGATGGGATGGATCGTAGTAAATGCTGGGTAACACCTTCTCCATGTTTTAATGAGTGATCTACTCTTCGCTGATGGTACTCTGAAGTGGTTTAAAAACGTGTCGGATGTGCCACAGGAGTAGAAGTTGAAGTTAGTTTTGGTAGTGGTGGTGGTGGTGGCGGTGGCGGTAATGGAATGGCTTTGGTCTTCTTTTCTTTTTTCAATTCTGGTTTCCCTTCTTTTTTTTCACTTCTGTTGAAGGAGGAGTGGACATCATCTTTTTAAGCCAACCAATTCTTGGTGTATGGGAAGGGGTCAACAAGGACGCTGCAATCTTACTAGGGATGGGAGCTGCTGACGGTGTTTGAAAGACTTCTCGTGCCTCTTCTTCCTCAGGCATCCGTGGGGCTGCGTTTGTCTTGACCGCTGGGGTTTGTGGTGGTGGTGATGGACTTTTCATCAAGGTCTTAAAATCTTTCAGAGTGAGTAGAGCTGTTTCATCTAAAGCTTTCTGGTGAAAGAGTTGCAGTCGTTTCAACAATTGACCGTACCTTTGCGATTTTTCCGTTTCTGACAAATCGCTGCGATCCATCAACGACTGCAATTCGTGTTGTAACTGGAACATCTCGGTCAAATGAGGACTGGGAGGTAAATGCGGGGTCCGTTGTTCTTGCCAACGATGGTATTCCATCTATCGTTTGTAAGGCTCTAAAGTCAGTTTTCGTCCTTCCGTCAGATTTCAAGGATCACGTCTGAGATCTTTTGACTCCAGAGGTCCCTTTCATCTTCTTGCACCTTTTTATCTTCATCCTCCCAGTATGTTTCCCATCGTTCCCAATACTCCTTTCAGCAAGGGTCCTCCTGGTCTTCCCATTACTCCTTTCAGCAACATGGGTAAAAAGGGCAAAATTCCTCCACGGTGCACCAACATCTTTTGCTTTTGACGAATGGGTATTTTGTTTTGGACCATTTGGCGAAGAACGTGTCGATATTTGGCTAAGCATTCTTTCTGGTGTTGAGACAAAGGTACTGTGCCCTTCAAGACATTCAGACAACATTCGCACACGGTATCGATGACGTCTTTGGAGGCAGTTTGAATGAGTTGTTTTCGCATGGGTGGAGGAGCTCTGGACAGGACGGACAACATATCCCAATGTTTGGCTAAACGAGGTGGCAGTCCTTTCCTTTTCTTTCCTTTGGGGGTAGAAGAGGAATGTCTTTCAGGGGGTGACATCTTTCTTGGTTGGTTGATTGGTTGGTTCGGTGGTACACACCAAAAAAATACACTAACGTCGATGACTTGGCACACGGCCTTTTATCCTATTTGTGCACTATCGCTTCTTCATAAAGGTGACAATGTGTTTTCCAAAATTGCCAAAGAATCCTCCTCTTTGGTGGCTCCTCTTTTTCTTTAGACGTGTGTGTCTTTTTCTGGATTGAAGTCGATGTTTGGCTATGTGCTTTTTCGGATGACGAGACTGTCTTTTGCGTTTTCTTTTCTGAAAAGGAGAACGACGATGAGGGAACATCTTTGGTGCACAAAATACACTGAAGCCCATGACTCGACATGCGTCCTTTTATCTTTTTAGGGGTAGTGGAACGTCTTTGAGAAGCGATGGTAAGAAAAGATGCATTGCATAAAATCCTCCCCTTTGGTTACTCCTTTTTTTCTTTGGACGAGTGTATCTTTTTTGAGGGTGACGTCGATGCTTGGCTAAGCGCTTTATAGGATGACGTGACTGTTTTTTTCTTTTTCCTTTTCCTTTTTGGACAGAAGAAGGACGACGATGGTAACGGTGTGCACTTCTTGGAGAGGACATCTTTGGGCGTGCAGCAGCACAAAAACACTGATCCCTATTGTTTGCCTCAGGTCTTTTTTATACTGGAATGTGTCGCCACTGATTGTCTTTACGTCGTATCAACTTGACAGGCAACACACGTCGTGGAGGAGTTCGCAACGGACTAAATCGGGACAGTTCTTGCTTGGACAAATCCAGTAAACTCTGTGACATGCCCGATCTTTCTTGGACTTTAATTTTGGGGGCAGGTACTTTGTGAGCAGCGGCCATTGCCGCTAAAGAAGAAGAGGGTGTCACCACTGGAGGTCGTGGCTTGCGAATGTAAGGTTGCGTCCTGGCGTCAGTGCCTCTCTTGCGGATAGAAGCTGTTTTCTGTGGACTTTCTTTTTCTTTTTCTGTGTCTGTGACCTGGTCTTGACACCGTTGCACTTTTTCTTTTTCTTCTGGGTACGTCGGGGAGTGGCTTTTTTCTTGGGCAGAACTTTGGGAGCATTGGAATCCCATTTTAAGAGGGTGCGAATGATAACACCTCCTAGAGAACCGCTACCTCCAGGTCTCAAAATGATTTGCGTTTTGGTTTGAGTGTCAGTGCGAGGATCGGACAGTTGCGTCAAGGCAACTTTGTTTCTGTCAAAGAAACGTTTGGTTTGATGTGGAATCTGAATGATGCCTTGCAGTAATTGACGTGCTGTCATCATAAACCATCGTAAGACTTCTTTGAGACTAGCTTCTAAGACACGAGCACGTATTTGTGGATTTTGTTTGCGACCGATGCCGTACAAGGCACGAATCAATTTGATGGGAAGATGAAACTGAAGGGATGTCATTTTGACGATGTGTTAGACAGAGCCAAGGTGACCGAAGTTTTTATAGATTTTTTTGGTGGATGTGGTTGTGGTTAAGTCGACGATGGGGACGTGTACACGACAGGCCCTCCGTCTTGGCACCAGTGGTGAAACAGATGGGTACGAAATCGCAAATAATCGGGAGTGGTGGGTTTTAAATCCACGAGTAAATATGCGTGTGGGGTTTGAGTGGCATCGTCGTACGCATGAGTCAGCCAAGGCGTTCCTAACTGTTTGCCTAAGACTTGCACTTGCGATTTATCTCGACGGTTTTTAAACAACACCATGTAATGAACATTGAGACTGATGGTGCGATGGGCTTTACTTTGTTGAAACAAAGTTTGGGTGAAGTAAATGACACTGGTATTACGATGATGCCCTTTGCACGCAAACCAGAATTTAATTTCTTCTTCGTCTTCTCCTAACATGTCGTCAAAGATGACCAAATGGGTTTGACTAGGGCCAGGAATGCCTTCCACAAAGACGATAGAATCGCCTTGACTTTCTCGCAGAAGGCTGTACGCCGATTCCCACTCTTTATAACACCACACGATGCGTTGAGGTGGACGATCGATCAAATGATGTTTATGTTCGATCAAACGTTTGAGAAATTCGGTTTTGCCTGAACCGCTAGGTCCAGCAATGAGGATGTGAAATGGATGCCGAAGATACAAGGCCTCCCAACTAGCACGATCTAAGTGTTCGTCGATAACTTTGAAAGTGGAGGAAGAGGAAGCAGAGACAGTGGAGGCAGCCATAATAGTAGTAGTGTAAGGAATGTCACTTTTGACAGGAAGACAGACAAAACAAGAGTTTTTATACTTTTTTCAGGACACGTTTATTGTCATCTTTAAAAGAGAACAACACGAAAGACAAAAATACATAAAAGCCAAATGGCTAAGTACATGAATAAAAGACACACCAAAACGATCAAAGTGGAATATAAACAGGTCTCTGTACAACAACATTTGTGGTGATCAAGAGGTGATATCGTAGGGACAGTGTGTAATGTTCTTAGAGTCTCCACACTGGGCAAAGTCACACCCGGGTCCTCCCAGAATGGCCTTTCGGGGATGTTAATGACGGTCATGTCCTGTCCGGAAGGGAGTGGTTCTTCTTCTTCTGGTACTATCACTAACAAAGGTTTAAAAGTTTAAAAGTTACTTTGAACGTTTGAATTTAGGATTACAAATCTTTTGCATAGTGTGCCACTTCTTTAGTCCAAGCCTCGAAACCCCAACGTTTCCAGTCACTTACATCTTTCCAGTGAGGGTGTAAGTCACAAGCTACACACACATCGTCGTTCACATCTTCCGTACCTAAAAGTTCACGAATCTTTTTTGTCCGGCAGAGGTAGAGAAGTGTCGAGATGAAATCGGAAAGCTTTGAGCAGAATGAGTCTCTCTTGTACATTTAAAGGGACCAGTTTCATGCTTTTTGGAATGGTATGTACTGTTCGTAAAGAGTCCACAAAGAATCAGATGGTAAACGAAATCCCAGAAAGCAAGTCACTAAGACACACACTACACGTCGACCCCAATTCAATGGACATAGTTCTCGTAAAAGGTGTTGGTAATCCTCCACCGATAGAATAGTGTCATTGATTTCCTTCCACGGAATCTGTTGTATCACGAATGATAAAGGTCGTGGCATGGTACTCCGTTTTTATATCCTCGTAGGTGTAATTGAATAAGGATCAGAAATCACTGGATCGTGGCCAATAGCTTCGTTTATATTTGTGATTGAAGTAGTGTTCTCCAATAATCAGTCTTCGCTTGCTTTGGAAAAGAGCATAGCTTAAAAATGGAGAAATGATTCTGAGTTTGCGTTTCACTTGTATTTTGACCAACTCGCGGTAAATGCGTTCTCTCAACTTCACAGGCAAACCACGAATGTTCTCTTGTAAAGTATCCATGACTATGTCAGTCAAACACTTCTCCTAGAGCGAAAGTAACGAACATAGTGAGTAATTTCTGACCACTGCCATTCCAGGAAACGGTCAAGAATGTCAATAAAATCTTCAAATGTAAATGGTCTACAGCGGAATATTAAGATGAACGCGCCCTTGATCCAGAGAAATCTAACTTGTTTGTTGACTTTTGTCAATTTCCTCTTGTGAAATTCGCGATGCAAAAGTTCTACAGTCACTAATTGAGATTTGGCTCTGGCAAGTTCCTGCCAAATGTCCTTGTAGATCTTCTCTTGCAATTATTTTGGTAATCTTTTGAATATTATTTTCTATATTGGGTTTAAATACTTGTCTAGGTGTTGTCCAATGTTTGACTCCTAGCCAAGCAGCTGGTTTCTTAAACGACATTTTATGCCCACTTCAATGACGAGGTCCAACTAAATGTAGGTAGTGACAATCTGGAGACCATCGAGCATGTTCCAGGTAAGCGCAATCTTTCTTCCCCCACTCGTGAAGTGAGACACCGCAACTGAAGCACTTGACTTTATCCCCTTCGCCCAAGTAGTATAATCCAGCTCTAGCTAATTCTTCAGGGATAGGTCCTCCCAGATATTTTGGCCATTTTCTTCGGAAGGTTTCGAATCGACTTTCATAGTCGCAGTATTCAGGCAAACGCACAGGGAACAAATATTCGTCTTTCACAGGTTCATTTCGATGAGGGTACGGTGAAATATGCAGGAGTTTGCTCAGTTTGGGATGACATCCGTAGGGTGGTAGACGCATGGCTTCATAATGATGACATCCACCATGAAAACCAGTAAAGTGAAAAGGTGAACGATGACGAGTGGCATCACTTTTGCATCCATCAGGTTTGACACGCACAGCATCACTTTCCATGGTAGGTATGGTAGTAGTAGTTATAGCAAAGTTCCCACGATGTGGTACTGAATTGTTAAGATCATAGCGTACGGTATCCCTGCAATCGCAAGGCACATCATCGCACTCGAGTTTGCTCTTGCTTGATACTTGCTGTGTGAAAGGATTCATCTTTCTTGCTTGGCAATGGTAGTGACAATGAACTATTGGTCTTGAATGTTGTCCCTTTTTATACTAGTCGTAATGAAGTCTCGAGTTTGTGCATCGTTCCTTTTTATGACCAGTTTTGAAAGTCTTCCTTTATTTCTTCCTGGACAACGCTACCACCTTCTCTAAGGAACCGTCATACCTAAACCTTAGTGTGATGTGTGGAAAGACCACAGAAAGGTAAAGACAATGCGGAGAGCATTGAGTATGTTCCAGAATAGCTGAATCTTTGTAGATACATGGATCCATACGCAACTTCAGACCACAACTGAAACACTGTACTTCGTATCCCAATCCAGTCTCACGTCCCACATAGACAAATCCTGTTCTAGCTAAAACATTCGCAGTATGTAATCCTTCCCTATCCGTGGGCCATTTTTTAAAAAATTTCCAATCGACTGGCACAACTGCAATAGTCAGGCAAGAAAACAGGAAAATGGTATGGTTTGAACTTGAAGTTCTCTGTGGGTTTCTGAGTCGATTCTTGCTGTGTCGAAGTCATCCTTCTTGTTGGTGACTATCGTCTTGGAACCATTTGTTTTTTATACCAGCGTGTCGGTACGGTAAGGTGTAGTGATTGGGAAGCCGTACTCGCTTCTGGTACACGATTTGATAGACCTTTTCCAAGGGCCGGCTGACGATATCGTGTGTGGGCAAACGTAGAAGCTTGTGCGGTTCGTGGGTGGTCACTTTAAAATTTCGTTCCTCTCCAGACTGCAAGGCTTCTTTCAAGACACCAAAGTTTTCCAGTCGACTGGTGCGATAATTGAGAGTCAATCCTTCACTTTACACTCCGTATGCACTTCTCCTTGAGGGTCACGGTATTCATAGCCGTAATTTTTGGGACTGCTACTTGCAAAACTTAGAATCTTGTCGTTCCTTCGCTTTTCTCGATGTGGTCTAAAGTGTTGCCTTCCTGCTCCCAGTATTTCTCTTTGATTTTCTTTTGATCTTCGGGAGTGTCGCACCAGGAAGGATAGCCACTAGCAACTTGTTTCAGTTTCAAAAAGACTTTCACGTAGTCTGCAAAAATGCTTTTTTGAGTCTCGTCGCCCTTGTTGTATTTTTCTGTCTTGGGAAAGTGGTAAATTTCGTACACTTTTAACAGTTGGTATTCCAAGTCCAGAGCTTTAAACAATTCCACGCTGACCCACGTTCCCGTCAAGGCGCGTTCTTCCTGGGTGTGCTGACAAGGTCGGTCTTGGTTGCACGTTTCGGCACAAGTACGGCACAAGGGAAACATCAGTTTTCCTTGGCAATGGTGAGGTAAAACGGGATGGTACAAGTACGTGGGAGGAAATACTTTGCACTTGATCAATCCTTCGTATTGGCGAATGTTGTCCAGGTTAATGTGTTCCGTCAGCAATTGTGGGTGCCCTGCGGGAAACTGACAATATTTGCACACGTACGGATACAGAGAACTCACGTCCAAGTATTTGATTTCTTCTCCTTTCTCTTCGTCGGCTTGGTACAGCAAACAGGTGGCATTCGTCCGTCCTCCGTACAAACTGTCCGTTGGGTTCAGTGGGTATTACCAGCTTGTAAATTTCCACGATGCGCTTAAATTCGGGATCGCTTTTTTCAATCGCTGATCGTACTCGTGTTCCCACATTTCTACCACTTGGTATCCTTGCTCTTCTAACTTCAAGCGTCGCTGACAAGTAGCCTCGTACAAGTCTTCCATGGTTCGTTGCAAAATCTGATTTGTCGTGTTACGTTGAGGGTAGCAGATAGGACATCCGTGAAATAAGCACCCATTAAACTCGTACACGATCTTGCGGTTTTCTAAATCTCAGCCTTCTACCGAATACCTTCCGATGGTCTAATCGCCTCCTCCGTTGCGAGCATGTTGGATCCATTTGTCTTCCTCGTCTCACATGTAATGTAACCAGCTTAGGGCTTTGACCGAGTATTGACGTTTGACAAAGTTCATCGTTTGAGGATATATGACAGGTAGGGTGTTTTCGGGCATGAATCGTTGGCGGTACACTAAGGAACACGCTTTGACAATGGTGCAAGCTTCTTTCAAAGGATCGATCCCTCCCTGTTCCATGAACAGTTCTCAAAATTTTCCACAGCAACGCCGTAAAATGTCCAAGTCGGAACGACAATATTTTAACATTTCTTCCTGAAAGTCGAAGGGGTCCGAGGCGTGAGTCTGGTACCATGCATGGAAAGCTTTTCATCGTTCGGTACGCATATTTTCAGAATCGTAGTAGTGAGCCTCAGGCAAATGGGGTAGAACGGCGTGTTGATTGGTTTCGGTATTGAAAAAGTGTGGAAAATAGCCTTTGGCCATTTCTTTCATTCCAAACGTTTTAGGCATGCGACTCAAAAGCATGGCCAAGTAACTCATCGAATCTTTAAACTGCACTTGACCCACTTGCATGGAAATGATTTTGGCTCCGTTCAAAGTCACTTTAGGTCGTTCGGTACTTTGTTCCGTATAGTATCTGAGGAGAAATTGCCCATCGTATCCCGAGAAATTGTGAGCCATCACCGTGCCATAGCGATGACAATCTACGTAACGTTCGGTGTCTTCTTGTCTCCACGTCTCGTCGATAGGGTCTAAGATCCATAGGGCGATATCGGCCAGCGTGTTTGGTCCCCGAAAGATTTTTTCACGTCCTCCAGGAATCTTGCTGCAGTGAGGGCAATGACTAAAGATAGGTTCTTGGATGCACTTCTCACACGCTCGATGAGCCACGCAGAAATTAGGAATGTGAATGCCAGTCTCTTGCATGCATTCGAAATCGAAAAAGATGAATTTGCCTTTCTTCTGGTCATTATCTTCTTCTTCCTGTTGGGGTTGGTATTTTTGAATGTGGCATTGGTGTTCCAAGTCCACGATTTGGAGACAAATGTGACATCGTTTCTTTCCTGAACATACGTGAGCCTTGGCATTATTGGTACGTATGCCTTGTCCACAAGTAGGGCACAATCTCAGGAGTTGGCAAGCACTTTTCTGCTGTGAACCTTGAGTCTTTAGATGTTGATGGTAACAGGTTCGACTGACAAACGTGCGCTGACAAGCTGGGCAATGCATTCGTTCTTGTCCTTCGTCCAGACAGGGCTTAGAGGCTAAACATCCCTCACATTTCGATCCACAATGCTTGTGTTGCTCTCGATTGTTATAGGCATAGTCACATTTCTCACAGTAATAACTGTATGACAGGAATGCAGTGATACTGGTAATGGCATCAAAATGTTCATCGTGATGATAGACGTGAATGTATTTTCCGTCTTTGAAATCTTTGCCTCGAAACAACAGAGGTCCACGCACTTCTTGAGGGTGCACTTTCAAGGTGTAACGCGGAGCCACGACGTCTTGCAATGTTTGCATTTCAGGAATGCCACAAGCGGTGTCTTTGGATATCCCTGCTTGCTGTAACAGGAGTTCTGCTTCTCTTTGTTGTTTGGCTCGGTCCGATCGTTGAATAGTTTTCCAGGCTCTTTTCCATTCTGCTGTGTCGTTCTTGTTGACATACTTTCGTCCCTCGACGATGGCACGGGCCTTGCGTGTTGTTAATTTGAACGAGGCTGCGCTTGATGCTGCGAAGATTGTCAACCAAGAACACCTTTTGCCATGTCCTGTCCCTTAGGGAAGAGACACGTGGGTCATGAATAGTGTTGCTTTTCCGTCGGTGATGTGAAACTTGTTGTTGGATTGTTGCACGTGTTGAATCTTGTCAATGACTTTAGAAAGTGTCAATTCTGCCGGACTGCTGAACTCGATCCAAACGGGTGACTTCAAACTGTCGTGATGAATGGAAAGTCTCAAGCAATCGTCTTCTTTGGCTTCACATTGCTGTTTCAGTGTGGTTAACAATGAATCCCACACATCGGTGATGAACCCCTCAGCTTTCTCCAGTGGTACGTCGGACTTGAGATCTTTAAACTTCACTGTGTACGTGTAGGCTGTGGTTCTAAATTTTCTGGAGGAGCGTTTGTCAGTCTCACGAATGTGGTAGTACTTTTCAGGGTTTACTGGTGGTGATGGACTTTGACTTGGTGTAGACTCTTTGGGTCTGGATTCTGGCTCACTCATCTCATCTTCAAAATTGCTGGCATGAATTTGAGCCAAGACTTCAGCTACTGTGCGAGGCGATAAATCACGTTTCTGCCTCTTACTTTCTTCTCCTTTCTTTACTAAATGATGCGATCGTTTCATCTTGACTGCAAAAAGTCAAATGATTACATCTGAAACGCCACGGACCACTATATATCCATGTCGGACCAGTGTATATATAAAGGGCTGGTGCCTTCTCTCTCAGTATTCATTTCGCTCTCAAGCCGACAAGCACGATGGAAGAACCCACACAGATCAAACTTCTGATCAGAGCTTTGCGAAGTGTCATAAGAAAGTTTTCTTCAGACAAGCCGACGGACTAGTACCTCTCCTTTTGAGATAAAAGTCAAGAAACTTGCTATTTCTGTTAGAAGAAAGGGCATTGGGCTACAGAATGTGCAGATCGTCAAAAAAGCAAGACCAGTGTCAAAAGAGACAAAAGTCAAGATACCTGTTATCATTGTCAAGAGAAATGACATTGGTCTTCAGAGTGTCCTAAGAAACAACAGGAGCAGGAGGAAGAAAAAGAGGTGCCCTCGGCAAAGGAAGAACCCCGACAAGTTCAGAAAGAGAAGACAGAAAATAAAAGACGACGAGAAAAAGGTCAGGAAGAAGAGGAGGAAAAAAACCGTGAAAGTGAAGAAATGCAAAGAACAGAGAGAGTGAAGAAAAAAAAGACACAGAAGAAGTCTTTGAACTTTTTAAAAGTGATATGTTATGTTGTGTTGTGACATTGAATACCAGAATAGACCAGACTAAAAAAACGTAAGTGTCTCTTGGTTTTGATTGTTTAGAATAATAAGGACCTACACTCACGCACTCACAACACGTACATCATAGGGTTAAAAAAATAAAAGGGATTTTGAGTTTTAATTGATTTTGGCAAAATGAATATTATCTCTTTTTAAAAGAAGTGAGTGGCCCTGAAAAGGGCCTTTGGATGTTTGTATTTTTGTTTAAAAAAAAAACAACTTAGGGACGAGAAGCAATCAACTTTAACTGCCTTAAGCCTTTGCCACGGCCAAGGCCTATTTCTGGACTTGCTCCTGTCAATGATTTGGTAGAAATCAGTAGGGGTGGTATCTTAGGTGTAGTAACAGGGTTGGACTGTTTGGCTCGGGAAGGTCTTTTTCTCTTGGGTCGTAATAAAGAAGTCTGATACATTTGTTTCAGACTTCTTACCTCTGCCAAAATGTCCAAGAGTACCGTTACCGTTTGACTTTCAATGTTCTTCTTCTCTCCTAAACCTTGTTTCTTCTCTGCTTCTTCTTCCTGTCGTTTCCTTCTTGCCTCTTCTTCTTGCTGTTGCTGTTCAAGGAGAAATGCTTGTTCTGCCTCTTTTTGCTGATGTAAAAATTTCTCCAATTCTTCTTTCTGTCTCTGTTTAAAATCCTCGACGAGTGGTAAAGAAGGAGAAGGTGGTGAAGGTACTGGTACCGGAACAAATTCTTGTGAAGAGAGAAAATCTACTAAATCCCAGTTGAAATCGATCTCTTCTGGAAGTAGCGCTGTGTTAACTTTGGTAGCCACTGCTATGCCATCGCTTTTCGTCTCCAAAGCCGGTGCACCCCAATTCATCGTCTTCTTAGTTTCAGTCATGTTTCACAAAACAATGTCGCATCGATTCACTGCGCACAGACGCTAGAGCACCTATATAGGGAATGTGACGTCACAGGTAGCTCTCTTCGGATTAGAAGAGAGACTCCGCGAAGTGAGTGAATTTTGTAACGCGTGTTGTCATTGGTGAACAATTTCAATGTTTCGATCCGGTCTTCCACTATAAATAAACGCGGGTCATTTCATTCCCTTCACCTGTTCTCGTCACAAGATGTGGACCAACGTAGAATCGTCTACCCTCCTATCGTCGATGCTGTTCAATCCGGACTATCCAGTGTATGCCAGATCATCATGGGCAATTACCCAGATCACTGATACAGCCCTTTGGAAACGAAGAATCTATGTGGAGAGACAAGGCTGTCTGAAGTGAGTCCTCGTCTACGGTCCAGAGGTTAGACAAAGTTTGAGAAAGAGAAGAAGATCAGTGAGATGCCCTCTATGTTAACGAACTGGTGTTAACATAAAACCCAAAGGCCCTTTTCAGGGCCACTTCATATGCCTCGAAAAGATATTTATTCTTTCTTGCCTAAAATTTTTTTAAATTAGATTGTATAATTTATGTTTAACTCCCAAAAACATTATTCTCTTACCTAAAATTTTTTTAGTCAGTTGTATAATTTGGGTATAATATTATAACATCCACAGACACGGACGCAAATGTATAAAACATATCACATATACTATCCACTGACATGAACGCGAATGATTCAATCTTTGTATAGAAATGAAACAGGTGGCATGACGTCAAAGTACTTGCTATATTGTTGCAACTGTCCAGTACCGTGACGTCACCCTACCTGTTGTCGCTATACAAAATTCCCATTGTCGCGATACTACCACAGGGTGATTTTTTGTCGCTATAAATCTTGTAGCTATACTACCCCCAGGTGGGTGGGTGGTGGTCTGTAATGTATTTTCCCATTGTCACTATACTACCCCACTATACTACTGAAAGTGGAGACCACCTGAGATACATGCTTATAACAAGTGGTCAGTGAGCTATCAAATTGCTGGAAAGGAAATTCTTAGGCTAGCCCATGAATCTCCCCAGGCTGCTCATTTAGGAGTGAATATGACTTATCACAAGATCTTGTATTATTTTTATTAACCGCAAAGCCACCCTATAAACATTAATTTACCACTAGTGATTTAGGACTCGCCTCCATGCTTCAAATTCAAGACTTTTCCAGTTACATACTTCATTCCAGTGTTAAGTCTTTTAGCGTACATCACTAGCGACACAAAATTATTGGCAAATGTGCGCAGTGGACTAAGTGTGATGAATCTCTTCACACGGGGTTACATTAATTTTCGTCACTAAATCGCTTGAGATTAAACGCAATGATTTTCTCTTGACTGGATTTTGTGCAAATAATCGAAAATGTGTTCTCTCAGCTCCAAAGGTCGCTTTTGGATGCACCCTTTAATCTCTCCGTCAATAGATCTATAGAAACACTAGATTACAGCTTCGATCTACCAGTCTTTTCAAAGCATGTAGATTCTAAGAGTTATCGATGCTACTGGTTCATGCCAAGAATAAGAGTCCTAAGGAGCAATGTGGAAAAACTAAGTTAATGCAGTAACAGTTAGGAGACCACTGAATATTTTATTTGTACGGTGAGTTCTTTATGTTCCCGTTGGTGACGCTACACACCGCAATTACGTACACAACTCCTAGTGAAGCCAACGTTCTACGACTGGGTCCTTCTAGATATTTTGGCAGTTTCGATCTTGAACGTGTTTAATCGATTATCCGATTCACTATAGCCAGGAAAAGTCACTAGAAACGTGTAATCGCCTCTCTTATCCTTCTCTCTCTATAATAAGTCGGGGTTATTCTAGCATTAGTGGCCGATTAATTATTGCCATGTTGTACATGTCAGGCACACCATAGACTGGGTAGATGAACCGGAGATACTTCCAATGTAAAAGAAGCTAGTGAAAGTCATTGGCTCCATTTTAGAATGTCAAACCAACTAGTAATAGATCTCAAAATAAAGAAAAGGACAACGAACAAAGTTAGTGGGAGACAAATACAGAGCTGCAGCTACAACAACAATCAGAACAACAGCAGAGGACGTAACAGCAACTAAGAGAGGAAAAGTGACAGATATTCGAGCAGTGGAACCTTCAGCGACACCAGCAACAATCCCCGCGATTAGAGTTAATTCCGAGGGTGGAGGATTATGCTGGACAGGCTAATCAGATGTATAGATTTCTTGGCAACAGGATAATGTGAAACGCGTGTTCTAGATGTGGAGCACGGTCTTGGAGTGAGGTCACAAAACAAACATCCTTTCTTAGAGCTAACGTACAGCCCAATACAGGGTCAACTGGATTTATAGAAACAGAACTGTAAGTCAATATTTTGTGTTTGTATGTATATGCACAAGTTTGTCTGAATGTTTTTAAAATCATTTTTATAATTTAAAAATGTTTTTTCATAATACTTTCCGTTTTGCAAATTACTTTAAATGTAAAAAAAATATATTATGTAAATTGGTATAATTGTCAATTTTTAAAACATTTTGATCTTAATATTTTTAGTTGTTTGTACACGTCTTTTTGCAAAATATCGTAAAGTGAGCACGAACAAACTTGTTGTTTAGTGCTTCTGATCCAACTTTTAGTAAAAAAGATATGTGCATGTGTAATCGTTTGAAAAAAAGTTTAGTTCACATGCACACACGTTTAAAAATTATTTTAGTTTACTTCTGATAGTTTGATTAAATGCCATCATTTCGGATTGGTATCTATATTGACTCCACCATCCTAAGTTTATAAAGTAACCCCGTAAGTTTGCATCCTCCTCACAGTTATTGGGTGCCTCTGAAAGAGGGACATGTTAAAGGTGAGGTTGTATGTATATGCAAGATGCACATTAGAGAGAAGGTTGGCATACCTGTATGTTTGAAAGCAAGAAACTGTAGATCAGAACATTTAACATCACGACCGCCATCTTGAATTTTCAAAGTCAAGTGGTGTTGAAATTTATATCAAAGTACATAGTAACCTTATACCAGTATTTAAGTAAGAATGTGTTGCTGATACTATGAACGTTTTCAACATTAAAGTTTCATAGAACCTTAAAGTGTCAGCATAATGTTACATTTTCGTAAAACACTAGAGTGTCCACCCAGCCCAGCCCCCAGTATTCGTGGTATGGACATTATTAACATTAAACTCCCATAACCGCCATAGGGTCATATTTAAAATGGCTACTTAATGGTAAATTCCATAACTGCCATAGGGTCATATTTAAAATGGCTACTTAATGGTAAATTCCATAACAGCCATAGGGGTCTTTTTTCGCTATGGTGGCGCCATTACCTACCTACCTACCTACCTACATACATACATACACGTGATGACCTTCATGTCAGAAAAGAGCATACACATTGTGCCGGCGTGGTCTATAAAAGAATACATAGAACATCGTATTCTTTTACCATGTGTGTGTGTTTGCTTTTTCGTACCGAAATCTTCGTTTCATAATAGTCAATTACATCTATATAGTACCCTGCAGAGTTAAAATTAACCAGTAGATCCCATTTTGGAATCTAACTAGTACATTATATTGATTCAGGTGTATACAGCAATCCGACATTGAGCGAGGCCTAAAAATCGTAAGCTAACCAGTATCCCTAAATAACCGTTGTGGCATCGACTGTTTATTTACTATTTTCGAACATCGTACTTTGGGCGGAAAGTAATGAACTTGCGGGAATTCGGGTTAAACATTTCAAATTTAATGGCGAATTCCTAATGTTGTGGTCCAAAACAAGTAGTGCAGTGCATACATCTTGAGCGCATTGTATGCATATTTTATTTCGTTTTACATCTATAGGTCGATAGCAATATTATGACCGAGGTTTACAAACACAAATTGCTTCGTGTACACAAGTGTAAAGGACTTAGTATGGATAAGATGAATAATTTGGACGTTAACTTAGTCAAGAACAAAATGGCATGCACTTACCTTCTGACCTGTTCAAGATATGATGTGGTTTTTCCGAACAGGAAGTGTTATTACAGGCATGTGGTAGGACAAGTATGAAACGTCTATTTCAAGTCGTCTTAGTGATAAAATATCGAGGAACGAGGACAGGTAATGTTACCCGCGTTGCATGTCATTTGAACTATAACTGTTTATATCCAACAATAAGACTTTCAGCGTTGTTCAGCTACATTCCTTTATTAAATGTACACCTATAAGTCACGGGTGATATTGTTGGATAGTAGATTAGAATACTAAGAACATTCATTCATGAATCAATGTGTCGAAAATTTGAAACAAGAAACTGAAGCTTTGCATAATTTAACTCTTGCCCTTGACTTAACTGAAGATATTTTTTTTTTTGTTGTTTGCATGTTTGTTTTACGCCAATGTTCAGCGCATGATAGGCTGTACATAGCAGCAAGTATAGCTAGTGGAGGAAGAACCAGGGAAAACCCCAATAAAAATCCTCCGATCCACCGGAAGCTACTGAGAAGCTTTCTCACATAACCACATTGACCAAGCCCAAGACTCAAACCCAAACGGAAAGAGCTGAGATGGCAGTGATCTCTAAAGACGGACGATTTACCACTCGGCCACCTGGAGCCCTTAAGTGAAGGTATACGCATATAGTGATAGTTCGGGCAGATACGGGAACTCAAAGTTTGATCTAACTTAAAGATAGCGGCTCAAGGTCGTCATGTCACACGTACGCTTAATTCTTTCTCTGTGTCTCATCGTAAAGTTATTTAACGAACAAAGTAGAATGCTGAGGAATGCCATTTGGCCGATACTTTTTATAATTCAACCTACTAGACTTTATGTACACATGTAGTCCACATTTGTGGTCGATAATATTTATGACTTAACCAACATTCACATTTTTGTTGACATAAATTCCTCTGTGTTTATCAAAACAATATTGTTCTCGACCTGCATTGTATTTGCATTCAATGATAATTGCGGTGACCTTGAGGTCAATGAATTGATGAGTGTCATAGTTCATTCTTGATGAATAAACAGTTTCATTAAACAACAAATATGACGACACAGTTTAGAATTATTTTTTTTTTTTAGAAAGACCGTTTTAGTGCTATTTGGATTTTCATCGATTATCGCAAAGAAATGTATTGATGCTTTCATTTGCGCAAAACATAGGCTATTTCCTATAGACTCACATTTTAAAGTACTGCTTTTTCATATACTGTAACATCTGATCAATAAGCAGAGTGTCGATGTTAATGATTATGGAAAGAAAAAGAGGAATAAGAGGCAAGATAACAAAACACGGGATGGGAATCAAATTCATAATCTGATGGAAGACAATTGGCCCGATTCAAGGTCAGGTTCTGGTACATTTACAGGCCTAAATCATATCCATTTTTCAAAATGTTCTGTTAAAATCAGCAATGTAGATCTGGGACCATTCATATTTGTATTCTACAGAGGTACAAAAATATTACAACACCAAAGCAGCAAAATAAAAAATAAACTAGAAATACCCATGTATACTTTTTAAATATGAGGGCTGAATATTAATGTATTGCTTTTGATGTTCACATGCAAAAGTATGAGAACTTAGAAGCTGCATTTATTTTAAAACCGAAGACCACTCAGACTTAGAGATTCAGCGAAGGTGAATTAGAAGATAGGTTTCACACACAAATTGAAGAAAGTTATGGACCGCAAGCTAATTTCATGATTATAAATGGATTAAAATTTCAAGAGCATTCAAAAAAATATTTGGTTGTAAATAAATTTAAATTGTCTTGTATCAGTATAGAGCGTTGAGTGGTACTGAGACAGATTAAGATGTGCGGTTGAACAGGAAAGAAAAAGTCACTGATGGGTTGTCGTTGTTTTGTGTGCTTAGTCACGTGAACCCTTGTTGATATGTTATATTCCCGTTGTTTTACCAAAACACATGCTATGAGGAAGACTTATTGACTAACGAAACTATGTGAGTCAAAGAATAATCATCAGATGTACAAGCGGCATTTTCCAAAGATTCCACCTTTTGTTCATCAAGATAGGTCTTGACATTATTATAGACGCAGTTACTGAACTCTTCAATTAATATGAGCTGTCTGAGATT